>NEWO01000013.1:3228496-3241525 GCA_003013225.1 Phalaenopsis aphrodite
GGTATCAGACACGATTATGCAAACTATTGGACGAATGAGATCCACTTGGTCTCATTTTTTTTTAAAAATTAAAACATACTACTTTCAAAACCCAAACTATATATTTATTATATTAAATTAAATTTCCAAAATTATTTTTTCATATTCATATTTTCAAATCTATCTATATCGAGAAGTTGACCGACAGTTTGAAACACTGATGTTTAAAATTTCTTTGAAATTTATCAATATAAAATCTTTAGAATATAAGTCCTCTTGACTCCAGTTCGTATAAGTAGGGAAATCTGATTTGGTCAATTGGACTTGTAAATTCGTTTGTTTGTGATTCAGGTATTATTGGAACTCACTGCTATCATCCCCAGTCTTACAGAAGAGGGTCAGACCAGTTGAGTGGGAATTATAACCCTTCCCTATAGACTAAGACAACCCAATTGATTTACTTTTAAAATAAGTTTGATCATCGTGAAAACTTTATTCAAACTAATGCAACACTCTCAGATCCAAGTATCTCCCAATGAGAGTTGATGTCAGGAGGCTTTCAAATTTTGTGAAGACTTGGACTTCGAAATAACATAAAATATGGAATTATTTAAATTTGCAAAATATTTAAGTTTGGATGTGAAGAGGGACTCGATTTCCTTTATTATGAACAGGAGAAACAAAGCGAGTGAAGGAGACTAAAGCGGGATGTGAGATGCCTTGCGGTCTTCAGAATTTGTGTTTATATCTTTATGAGAGAATGAGAAATGCGGGAGCAATTTTTACCTCTTAGGGCGGGAGCAGATTAACTCGCTTAAAATTTAACTTAATTAACAACATTAATAATATTTGTAGCAGTTTTTTTTTTAATTTTATTTTATTTTATTATTATTATTTTTTTTGACGTCAACAACCTCTGCATATATTTTCCCTAGCAAGGGAAGTTATTTGAATACCCTATGAAATTTTGATTGTACTGAAATCTAATCTAACTTCGATTTTTTTTTAAGGTATCTAAATTTGAAATTCTTGGTTGAATCCTTTTGACATGTCTTTGAATTCATCATTTTAATCTTGGATGGTAAATATTTACTATGATATAATTATATTAGTGGATGTTAAATTGAATAAAAAGTTAACAATGATTAACTAGTTGTTATTAATTTGGGTAACATTCCATCATTGTTTAACTAATGCAAGATGCAATATAGTAAGTCAATTTATTTTTCTTTTTCATAGAAAAATTCATTTTGTTTTTATTTTTTTGCATTAGACGAATATGGTGCACACTTACGTTTTTATGTTAATGTATAAATGTACCCTAATTTTGTAGGCATAACAAGATAAAATTTTGATTTTGTATTGTAATGGAGCTTTATTTGCTATTTTGCTGAACTCTTACGTGTCATGTGTCTTAAGTTCCTCTGGATTTGCTTTCTGAAATAATCATCTTCCTGCCTTACATAATTAAAACATGTAATTATTTTATATATCAAAATTTGTGAATTCATATTAATTTTTCTTATAGTAAAAATGACAACCATGATGATGTTGATGATGACATCATGATATAATATTCCATGTAAACAATTAAATAAATGTGGACATTTTCTTTTATCAAATGAATGAATGGACTTAATTTAGAATTAAAACTTGTGCATGTCGTGGTTTTTCAAGGATAGGACTTATAAATGAAATTTAGTTTTTTTGTTTAAATATTAGATAACGGCGTCCTTTCTCATATCCAAATACTTCCATTGAAGAGTTATTTAAGAAATAACTATAATACTTTCACTATATGAACCCAAAATCAACTCTAAGCTGCAGAAACTAAAACTAACAAAAAAAAAAAAAAACTAAAAATAAAGCTAAGTTTTCATCCTATAAGAGTAGTTTGAAACTACATCATGAGTGTATGTGTATCATGATCAATCATTGCATTTAAAATAGGGTATAGATTGGGCATATTACTCCCACTTTTTACTACATGTCAATAAATAAAGATAGACTTAAAGGAAGAAAGGTTAAATAATGCATTCATAAAGACAAACACATCCATAAGAGCAACTTGCAGTCCTTACATATCTTAAGTTCATTAGGAAAAGGTATTCATAATAATTATTGTCATTTTAGCTTTGCTTTTTTATGTTGTTAAGAGGACAACTTTGAAATTTAAATAAATCTTCTTGTGCAAAATTGGAACATAAAAAATTGCTTTCCTTTCTCTCTCTGTTACATTACTTTATTTTCTATATGATATTGTAATTTTATCCTGTCATTACATTTGTTATGCTTGTAGTAAGAGGTCATATGATATTGTAATTTTATTATGTCAGTACATTTGTCTTGCGTGTAGTAAGAGCATACAATTGTCACTTGTTCCCTCTACCTGGCATTGCGATTCGATAGATTTGCTGCTCAATGTTCACAATAACTATTGTCACGTTCCTTTTATCTTGTTAAACTCAGGAGGAAAACTTTGAAATTTAAATGAATCTTCTTGTTCAAATTTGGAACATAAAAAAAAAATCTCTTTCCTTTATTTTTTTTTCTTAGGTTTGTTAATTTACTTTATTTTCTATATGATATTATAATTTTATTTTGTCATTACATCTATCATATTTGCAGTAAGAGCATCCAACTATCACTTGTTATCCTCCTCCTGGGTGTTGGCATTGCGACTGTGACAGATTTGCAGCTTAATTTTCTTGGGTCTGTATTGTCTCTGCTAGCTGTGATCACAACTTGCATTGCCCAAATTGTATCCTTGATAGTAATTGATACATTTAGCAGATTTGATCTTTTCGGGCATGAATTTTAAAGTAATTTTTAGATATCAATGCACAATCATTTAGGCAAAACATTCCAGGAATTGATTTTGTAATCATCGAAATTCATTTTTACCAAACTTGTTGTTTAGACAACACAACTCGATGAGAGGAGCCCAACAATATTAAAATCGTACTAATATCATGAATACTTTGTTTTAAAGTAGAGCATTGTAGAAGAAGGTATTAAATTACATGAAAGAATAATGGAAAGGTAGAGCTATTGAATCATAGTTCCATAGCAAAATAACCCACTGACAACAGGCATTTTTAGTCCCGTCCAAATGAAATTCTGTTATGGTATGGCTCATATACCATATCGGGACAGACGCTGGATCGAAGCGGAGCGTAGAATCTGCCCAAATTGGAAAGTTACGTGGGTTTGGGGTGCGGGGGCAAAGCCCCGCGGTTTGGTACAGGGGTAATGTTGTAATTACATATTGTGCCTAGGTTTACTCCTGGGGTTATAAATAAGCCTGTTAGTAACCCTAGGAGGTAATCCTCTATTCTGTAACTCTTTTTCTGAATATTGAAAGGAACTCGCCGCTCTGCTCCCGAGGACGTAGGCATCTTTGCCGAACCTCGTTAAATCTCTGTGTTCTTCTGGATTTGTGTCGATTCTAGTTTTTCTTCGCCCTTATTTTCTCAACAAATTCATTTCTTTTGACTTCAAATATATCAAAACTCTCCATATGATAGAGAATCATCCCACATGAAGATCACAAGTCTTCAGTTTTTTTGATGCTAATGGTTATAACACATTTTTTACATGTTCTCAATATTAAATTTTGTGCTGAAATCTAGACCAATATCGGTAGATGATTATAATCCACCAACTTATCACATATGATCTAACTCAAGAACGAGCGTCATCACCTCTCTTTGGCAATCAATCCATTACCAAGTACATGCTCTAGCTGCTGTAGGATCATCCTTGGATCCAGAAGACATTATACTCTACCCTTTGAACGGCCTTCATTTATGCTATCAAGCATTCAAGTTAGTTATGTTCAATAATCTACACGTCAATCCAAATGATCTATTCTCCTTACTTTGTAGTAAGGAGTAAAATATCATGAGACCTCCAAATCTTGCAAGGACCAGATCATCCCGTTGCACTAGTAGCAACCAAGGGCAGTGGCCAAGCCCAATTCCTTCAATCTGACATTTGGCTTGGTCATATCAACTAAAATACATATCAGCAATTTTGACTGCAAAGCATTTCCCACAGGGATAACTAACATCCGATTTTGACAATTGAATGTCAATTATGGATTGACCCGTCTTATTTATCAGTAAGTATCTGCTTCATATCAACCTCAATTACCACAACACATAGCAACAATCCTCAATCCCTCTTTGTTTGACTGCCAACATCAGCAAATGAACGGTACCATAACTTTGTTACTGCGCTCATCTCATCTTTGAACCAACCCCTCTCTAACACTCCAAATCTTACCACGATGCCTAGTAGGCAGTTCGCGGTGATGACCCCTTCTTATCTTGAATGCTGAACAAGGTCTTCTTCCCAATGCAACCAGTAAGTTTCCCCTAAATTTACTCCATGTTTCACATGTTTCTCACGACTTTATCTCAGGTCATAAATCACTGACAACTCTTGTTTCTTTTTCTTTTCATGCAGCCAGATGCACCGTCAAGGATTTGAAGACCCGCTAAACTCTTCTCGGAGGACCTTATCATAAATACATCTACCCTATCCTTTGTCCTCCATTGCCTCAGGTGCCTTCCAACAACTATGTATTGCTCCCCACAAAGTCCATCTACGTCCAAATTCCCCACATTCTCTTATATTGCAGAAATGAACCCACTTCTATGTATTCCTTTCATCACTTCCACTACGCATAATTCCAATCCTTCTTACATTTTCCAAAAACAACCAATGTCTAACGTCTACCAGCCACAATTGTTTGACGCTCGTTCTTCTAGCCTTCTTATTTTTCCTCATATCGGAAGAAAGATCAGATCTATCCCTCGCTATCTCCCAACTTTTGAAACTTCTCCTTAACTTTCATCACCTGATGATCACTCTAATACTATAAAATTCTTAATATATCAATGGGAGACATCTCTCACGGTTCAAACTATTAGATTGTACTATCATCATTCTTGGTTACAAGGAAGTGTGTCTTCTAATTCCCTGACTGAACACTAATCGAATTGTTTCAATTAGGCTGCTCCATATTTTTTCCACTTTCGGATGTTTCACATAAAAATTTATTGTCTCGTGTTATTCTACTTATACGCGTGTGTGGGATATTTAAATAATACTAATTTTTTTTACACAACAATACTAGATATCTTGCTTATCCTACTAGTAAAACTGATTGTGTAAAACCAACGGTAATTGCTATGGCCCCCTGTTAATTATTATTTTGACAGAGGTTGTTGATAAACTCACCATAATGAATATATGGTTGACATTGTTATTATGCTGATTCCAGTCTTCTTTTTTATGTTTTAACAATTGTGTGTTGTGTGAGAGAGAATAGAGACATAATGGGAGATCATCTATATTATGAGTCCTTAATCAAGTATTTTCCAGATGACCAATAACATCCAGAAGAGGTTTAAGGTTACATCAACGCAACTTTTATATCAGTCTTGCCTCTACCAGGCATTAACCCTGGTTAGTGCAGGGCCTTTTGTTGATTGGTTACTCACGCATCAAAATGTTTTTGCTTTCAAATACACCCCTCAAGTTGTGGTAAGCGGCAAATATACCCAAGCATTTTATTTGCCCAAACTTCTTACATAATTAATGTGGGAATTTTTCTTGCAGATTTTTGTCGTTTTATCCTGTCTTATATCAGTTTCAGTCAACTTCAGTACATTCCTTGTGATTGGAAAGACTTCACCTGTCACCTATCAGGTGTTGGGTCATCTAAAAACTTGTCTTGTCTTAGCCTTTGGCTATGTTCTACTCCACGATCCATTCAGCTGGAGAAACATTTTGGGAATTTTGATTGCATTAATCGGAATGATCTTATATTCCTACTACTGTCATATTCATAACCAACAAAAGTTGGTTGAGCCGCCTGTTCTGATGTCACAGGTACAATTTTTTTCTTAGCGTTGCTTCTACCTCTTGTTGATTATCAAGCTTGCATTTCGTCTACTAGGTTTACTAAGATTGTGCCTTATTTAACTTATGTTTAGGGCAGCTTTCTGATTGTTTTACGTATCAAACTGACGTTTTATTTGGGAAACTACTTTTTTTTGCTGGTTTTTAGAAATTTTTGTGATTTGAAGTTACTTTTTTGCAACTAAATCTGTAATGTGTGGTGGATATAAGAATGTTATTTTCTAGTTTTTGAAAACAAAAAATAGGAAAATTGATATACATAGCACCCACTTCTCATTTATTTATATATCTCACACCTAAACTTTCATATTTATACATCAAATCTTTAATATCACATCAAAAGTTACGGTATTATCATTTGAAATCCATTTTAATGCATAGGTTTAAAGCACCAAAGGCCATGTATGTAAATATAAAAGTTTAGGTGTGAAATATATAAATACATAAGAATTATATGCTGCTTATGTAAAATTCTTTCACAAATATATATATTCATAATTTTCACAGGAACTTTTTTAAAATTATTTTTACTACAACTTTATGCCCACCTTTTAGCAACTTGTAGCCGTAAAAAGCTACAGCGATACCAAAAAGATCGAGACTCACTTTATGTTTATCAACTAAAAATTGATCATCGTGTCATCATCTATGGACTAGTTGAAATAAGCCTTCGCATTGGTGCAGGTGGCCAGAATTACTGACTGTGGGTGTTAAAATCATGTATACATATTTTTAATTAGCCATGTTAACATTACCAATTTTCAATTATTCTGTAAAGATGCAACTAATTGCAATGTAAAAAACACTCATGCTGATAAAAAATCATAATTTTTTTTCAGGTAAAGGAAAGCGATCCTCTAATCGATATAGAAGTTAGTGCTTCTACAATTAACGCTTTGCCTTTAACTGCAACTGAATGGAAACCAAATAAAGACCTGCAAGCATAAAGTCAAGTCCATATTTCCTTGTTTGTCCACACAACGCTTTCTGTTGTTTCTCGTCAACAAAACTTTTTCTCGAGAAGCATCTTCTTTCAACTCATAAGATTAGAACAGAAGTATTAAACTAAGTATGGGACAATTCTGTGAATCGCTGCCCCAAATACCAGCCAGCTCTGTTTGGATTTAGAAAAAAAAACAATTTTGACGTCTATTTGTTGAGTATTTTAATTGAATGATGTAAATTAATTGTAATTCTGAATCTTCATTCTCCGTCAGGAAGAGAATGGTACGGCAAAGCATCTTCTTCAAGTTGAATTATTTTTCACAGAACTAGTTCATTGGTCTCTCTCTCTCTCTCTCTCTCTCTCTCTACGTTGCTACTGATTCATACGAGGTAAAAAATTTGTAATTTGCATTTACTCAGTATTATAATTCTAAGGATTTTAAAAATGCTCTTTTGTGAAAAAAAGGCAAAAAGCCCTGTTTCTTACGCCCAATAGACCCCGGTTTTGAGCAGGGCCCAGGTAATATATGCTTGATTGATTTTCCTAATGTATAATTATGCTCTGTTTGAATGTACAAAGTAGACTCATTTACCAATAGCTTTCATTTATTTTATATGCTTCAGAGATATAAAATACACTTTATATTCTTTTGAGATATTCTTTTTCCAAGTATCTAAATTTTGTTAACTTCTTGATCATATAGGAGCTTCTTGTAAGAACTTTGATATATTTCTTTCCACTATAATAAACATGGAAATAATATGATATACATCTTTGTCAATCAAACATCCCAAAATCTTAATGATCTCATCACTAATATTCACATTCATCTGTCATAGTATTCTCTTTGGTTCACATGAGTGCTTTTTAGCTGTGTTGAGTATTGTGGAGCCTCGTCCACCATTTGATTTAACAGTTTTGACATCTATAAAAATTAATTAAATGACATTTAATTCATTCCTTCTTTTATTTGATTCTCCTGCCTCCTCCTGTTGGTGAATTAATAATTATGATTGCTTAATATTGCTTTTTCATATCTCCCGCCATTGCTTATTTTGGGAAGGTTGCTAATTAAAGGCTGTTTCTTTAATTATTTTCTGCTCTCTTCGTTATTCACAGCTGCTTCCTCCATGATTATTAGGCGTTGCCTTATTATGGGCAAAATTGAGCCAATAAAAGCAGAAGTAGGATTTGCATATGAAGCCTCTCCCTTGGTTTTCTCTTCTGCAATTGACCTTGGCTTACGGGGTAGAGCTTGGAATCGCAAAGCTTGTATTTCTTGTGTTTCTTTTTCTGTGAGGTGGCTTACGGGTAGATAGGGAGAGAGAATAAGGTGAGGAGAGAGAGAGGAAGAGAGATAAGAGTTATTCTTGTAATTTTCGAGGCATTCGACGATGTAATTCCTCTAGCTAATAAAATCACCTATAGCTCTCTGGACGTATGCAATTCGTTGAATTACATAAATCAGTGTGTTTTTGTTTTGTTTTAGATTTGTGAATTTCTCATTTTAGTTTTACGTTTTATTGTTGTTGTTTTTCACAACAATTGGTATCAGAGCCGTCGTTTCAGGTCTAAGATTGAACGATAGTCGGAGAAGAAGCGTTGGTATCAGGGATCGAGACGTTTAATAACAGATTTTGGTTACTGGAGAACGCAAATAGAGAACTACCTCTATGAGAAGAAACTTCACATGCCATTACTGGAAAAGTGACCGGAAAAGATAGACGCGACTGAATGGAATCTGTTGGATTGACATATTCTGGGGGTTATTCGATTAACCCTCTCGAGATCTATTGCCCACAACATAATCAAGGAAATGATTACTGCAGATTTTATGATAGTTTTATTAGGTATATATGAAAAGTTATCGACGAATAACTAGATGCATTTGATGAAAAAATTATTAAAATTGAAGATGGCGGAAAGTGTGTTTGTTACTCAACACCTGAATGATTTCAATACTATCACAAATCAATTGTTGTCTGTTGAAATTAATTTTTATTGTGAGATATATGCGTTGATATTATTGGCTTAATTGTCAAATAGTTAGGAAGTCGTGATGTTAAAAATTAGCAATTTAACAGGCAAATCTAAACTGAAATATGATTATATTTGTGATTTGATTTTGGCTGATGAGGCGCGCATGAAAGATTCTGACGAGACCTCGGGTTCGAGTTCGGCGCTGAATGTTGATTCTAGAAGGAGATCACAAGTTAGTGACTCAAACAGAGGAAAATTGAAATCAAAGCACGGAGGCAAGAGTAAGTCAAAGTCTGGTCAGCAAACATCCTGCTGGAATTGGGCAAGGCTGACCACATAAAAAAGAACTTCAAAAATTCAAAAAAGATGAAGAATAATTGTGCTAATGTTGTAACTGAAGAAGTACAGGATGCATTATTGCTTATAGTTCACAGTTCTGTTGATGACTAGATACTGGATTCAGTGGCTTCCTTCCATACATCTTCCAACCTGGAGTTAATGTGAAACTATATTGTAGGTGGCTTTGAGAAGGTGTATCTTTTTGATGGAGAAGCTCTGAACATGGTGGGGATGAGAAACATTAATATTGCACTCTCTAACAAGAGCAAATGTACTTTGCAAAAGGTTAGATACACTCTTGAGTTGAAGAAAAATTTCATTTCTATTAAACAACTCAATGAGGGTGCTCATACAATAGTATTCTCAAAAAGCTCCTGGAATTTTACAAAAAGGGCACTGGTATTGGCTCGGGGTAAGAGAACTAATATTCTATATGTGACTTCAGGTTTACTCAGGTTTGATCACGTGAGTCGGAAGGGCATGAAAGAACTGAAGTCAGTTGATCTCGACATGTGTGAGAGTTGCATTATGAGGAAGCATTATGAGGAAGCATAATGTCAGTTTCTTGAAAGGTGGCAGAGTGTTAAAGACAGAAAAATTATATCTTGTACACATAAATGTGTTAGGACCTTCTTTAGTGGCATATCTTGGAGAATCTCGTTACTATGTCAGATTCATTGATGACCACAGTAGAAATGTAAGGTTTGATGATCTACCAGATGTCACAATGCAGATCTGTGATGAAAGTGATGAGGAGAGTGGGTCCAGGGCACCCATTCATATTATTTCGATGTCAGCTTCCGAGCAGTCCACTCCTGCAGCTATAATTCGCAAGTTAGTCAGGAATCGACGTTCTCCACAATGTTTCTCACCAACCTTGAATTACATTCTGCTGACGATGAAAAATTGAGCAAGAGAGAGCGGACTATGAAGGAGGAGATTGATTCTCTACTGGGAAATCAGAATTGGGAGTTGGCAGAACTTCCGCTGGGGAAGAAGAAATTGCACAACAAGTGGGTGTACCCGGTGAAGACCGCGTTTGATAGTCGTAAAATGTACAATGCTAGACCTGTTGAAAACGGCTTTCAGCAGAGCATGATATTGCCAATACAGTGGAAGTTGTAAGCAGAAATATTAGTAAAACAAGAAAGAGTCTGAAGGTAAAAGGTTATGTTGACGCTTATATGTCGACTGAGGGTGTTACTCTTGAGAAGATAAAATTGTGATCGACTTCAGTTAGTTTTCTAGCTTGAAGACAAGAGTTTTTAGTTGCAGGGGTGTATGATATCTCTTTTGGAGAAAAGGGCGACGCAGCTAGTTGATGGAGCAGTTTGTGTCTCAGTCTCCAAGTGAGAGAATTGTTGAGTATTGTGGAGCCCAATCCATGATTCGATTTGACAGTTTCTACTTCTATGGAAGTTAATTAAATTACATTTAATTCCTTTTATTTGATTCTTCTGCTTTCCTCCTGTTGGTGAATTAAGCAAAGCAATAATTATGATTGCTTAATATTGCTTTTTCATATCTCCCATCGTTGCTTCTTTTGGGAAGGCTCCTAATTAAAGGCAGCTTCTTTAATTATTTCCTTCACTCTTTGTTATTCATAGCTACTTCCTCCATGATTATTTAACTTAGCCTTTCAAAGCTTATATTTCCTGTGTTTCTTTTTCTGTGAGGTGGCTTACAGGTAGATGGATAGAGAGAAGAAGGTGAGGATAGAGAGAAGAAGGCAAGGATAGAGAGAGGAAGAGAGATGAACTTATTCTTGGAATCGTCGAGGCAATCAACGGTGTAATTCCTCAAGCTAATAAAATCTCCTGCAGCTTCGGGGACACATACAATTTGCTGAACCACATATATTTTTGTTTCCGATGTGTTTCAGATTTTTGAATTTCTCATTCCAGTTTTTCCCTTTATTGCCGTCGTTTTTCACATCATACTGTACGGGGGAAAAATGTTATTTATCCAGAAAAAGCTGCAAATCAGTTGTTTTTAAAATGCACAAACTCAACAGCCAGTCAAATTATCGCAACCAGCTGCTGACCAACAGTTTATCCAGATTAGGTGCTTATCGGCAATGTTGATAAGCTACAGCTGTCCCAAACAAACCCTAAGCCACCATAAACCTCACCACCCTCAATATTGACACCTTTACTATTTTCGCCGCCCCCACTGGTCTCCCTAGAGTGGCAGGGTGACCACTAGCTAGCCACCAACTCCCATACCCAGAGCGCCTTTCTCTCCTGAAGTAAAGAATATTAGCTGAGGAATTTGCATACACGTAGAATCCTTATATAATTATGTTGTACTTCATTGTATCAAATGGTGTACAATATGATTGTTGATGAGTGCTAGAAAATTTGTGGCGGTTGAGTAATGAATTATCGTCTTAACGTTGCACGAGAATTCAACACTGTTAGATAAAAGAAAACAATCATTAGTGAAATTCCACTGGGTCTAACCAAGTTGTAAGATTTCAGTATAAGTTGATTATTACAGAGACATCTTGTCCCATAAACGGGAATGTGTTGCAAAGTCTTTTGAATTAAAACGTCGACATGTGGATGAACTTGTTGTAAGGAACGGGCCGCGATCGATAACGATTGACGGTGGCCGACAAGTGGATGTCGATAGTGGTTAGCGGTGGTCGACAAATGTCAATAGTGGTCGACGATGGTTGACAGCGACATGAGTGTTGTTAAACTTCGGCTCCTTCTCAAAGCTTCAAGCTCTACCTCAAGCCTCATGCTTTCACCCCATTCTCATGAGAGGGGTGGGGATTTTTTTATAGAGTTTTGGATGTAATTAATGCAGAAATATGAATCGCTTTGATTGAACGATTCAGAGAGGTTCCCTCGATTGGACGGTATTTGATGGACATTTGAGAACCTTAACGATGTCGAAATTGATCGATTTTGGGCTCATTGAATTTGTTTGGTCGAGACGCACAAATCGGCTATAAGCTCGCCAGATTCAACATCTGTTTGAGCTTTTCAATGTGTTTGTAAAACTTTTAAAAATTGTTTAATGACTTGATCTGAGCTTGATTTGACTCGAATTTAAATTTTTTTTGATATTATTAGGTCTGTCTCGTCGATTCAATTAATTTGATTGTGAGTTTGCTGAAGTCGGAGCATTGATTGAGTCTGAACTGAAGTTTGAATGTTTTTTCTCACAAGTTTGCCTCTAGATCAGTGTCATGCCTTGAAATTCGTGTCAGATGATGAAAAATTATTTATGGCGTATCATTATTAATTATTTCAAGTTTTCAATCACAATTTATATGCCTACTTTAGACTCATTTGGAGTTAGATCAAATTACTTTTAATATCATTAGATCCGACAGTTAGTTTGATGATAGTTTTGTGAAATTGGAGTCCACATGTCCATGAAATCAACCTTAAAAGTTATTTGCATTACAATTAATGGATTTTCTATTAGAACTATTATTTAAATAGTAACTTTAAACATAAAATAAATAAGATTTGTAATTTGAATCGTTTTTATATATTGAGTCAATGGGCTGAAAAATATTAATTGTTGATCATATAACTAGAGAGCAATCCGACCAAACATGTATTAAGAGTAGTGGATTTTGAGCTATTTCCTTATTAGTCTTTTTTAAGGGTTAGTAGCTCTACATAGATTTTAAATAACAATATTTATTTATTTTTTAATAGGACCATTTACATACATGATACTAAACTTTTATATTTATATGCATAAAACCCAAATCTTTAATATCATTTCAAATATATTAATATTATTTATTTTTAAAAAGTGAAATATAGCTTTCATGTATAAATTTATAATAATAAAATATTATAGGTTTAAATATGAAAGCTTTAATGGTA
>NEWO01000013.1:3277514-3303789 GCA_003013225.1 Phalaenopsis aphrodite
GGCGGTGATGGAGGTTATAATAGAGGCGGCGGTGATGGAGGTTATAATAGAGGCGGCGGTGATGGAGGTTATAATCGTGGAGGTGGAGATTATGGTGGTGGGCGCGGTGGGTATGGAGGAGGAAATCGTGGCTACAATGGAACTCGTGGTGATAGGGGTAGAGGTGATTCTTTCAATAGCCAAGATGCTGGTCCTGGTAGAGTAGGTACAGAAAATGATGCGGACTATGGTGGTAGAGAATATACGGGTTATGCTGAGGTTCCTCCCCCAACTGCATCCTCTTATGGAAGTGGTGGAAGCTATCCTCCTGCTCCAAGCTCGTATGGTGGGAGTGTTTCTTATGGACATGACTCTGCCCCACCAACTACTGCTTATGGTGGGGTGAATTCCTTACCTCCATCTTATGGTGCCCCACCTCCCAATCCTTATGGAGGTGATTATCCATCTAGTAGGGGGGCTCCAACTTATGATGGCGGGCATGGTGCTCCTCAGGGTGGTCGTGATTTGGGTGGTGGTTCTTCGGTGCCTCTTGGAGGTGGTGCTTATGGGGGTGCTCCTGCTGAAACTGCACCAAATATTAAGCAATGTGATGAAACATGCGGGGATACCTGTGATAATTCTAGAATTTATATCTCAAATTTGCCAACAGATGTGACAATTGATGAATTGAGGGATCTTTTTGGTGGCATTGGACAGGTATAATTTTATTTTGTCTATTATTTTTTCATTTATTGAAAACATAATTTGCACAGGTTTGTAAATTCATACTTGTCTCATGTAATTTTTATTTCATTCTCTATCTTTTACTTTTAAGGTGTGCTGTATGCTTTGTTATTTTGGATGTTTTAATTAAGTAGTATTACTTGAATGAACAAATTCAGTTTTAGATTGATTTTTATAATTCACGTTGCCAAATTTCTTCATATCATATGTTATCTGGTTGAGTGACATCTTCTAAGGCAAATTATAAGCAATTTTCTATCTTGGTGATGTTTATATTGCTGTGCAGTGAACTTTTTTTCCATCTTCTTGATGTTTATGTATGTCCATTTACTTGTGGTATATATTCTTGCTTTTTTTAATTTATTTCACTTCATTTGTACCATTTTTCTTTTGATATAGTAGGAATGATTTCTCTTGAATAGTGTTGTTGCTTATTATGTTACGTGGTTTCATTTTCCGTGAAGTGAGCTTCTATTTTTGCAGATTATGTTGGAATCTTAATACACACTTATGCAGTACACACACACACACACCATCTTCATCATCAACAACAAATAAACAAAAGAGGTTTCCACTAGATTTTTTTCCTGTGGGTAGCATGTCGATGTTAGAGTTGCCTCTAAGCACAACCCCAAACCAACTATTTGAGGTTGATTTTATGAATCCTTATTTGGGTCCACTGTGTGGTATATGAGTTATTAAAACCATCTTTTTTATTCTTTTTTTGAACAACTTCTTTCTATGTTATCTTTGGTCTACTTTTTTCCTACCTAATCATTCGATACTTAATTTTATCCGTTAATATAATAGTGTTTTTTTTATCCATCAATATATATTTCTATATAAACTGGTCCCTTTTGAACCGTCTCATGTTGAATAGGTGCTACTCTAATTATTCATTTTGTGTAATCATTAATAAATTATTCTTTGTTTTATTACATATCCATCTTTGATTCTCATTTTCTCCATGCCCAATTTAATTTTTAATGAAATTTTTATTATCCAAAACTCAGATCCATATAACATAGTCTAACCATTCACCTTTGACTTTAGAAGGTCTGTCTTATGGTACTGCGTTTGTTTAAAATTTTGAGACCACCGTTTGGGTCAAAACAAAATTTTGAGACCACGTTTTGGGTCAATAAATTTTCTACAATAACTTTTGAATTCAAATTTCATATAACCACACCCGAAACAATCACACCCTTAATCTATATCATTATTAGTTTGTATAATGGGAAAAAAAAAACTTAAACTTACTGCGCTCAATTAGTACTTCAACTTCTAAAGATTTTGGTTGTTAGCAGCTAATTTCAAAGCTGTTAAAAAGTCTAAAATGTCATATTATATAGTCTATATTTGCTCTATTAAAAGTAGTTCCTCTTGTCCTCTAAACATTTTCTTCGTTGTTTCAAACTTCCTCTTGTTTTAGTAGAGGCTTCACCTATTAGAATTATGTTTTCAAACATGCACCATGACATCTCACTTTGAATGCTTTTGGTAAGCATTTTCATAAATAAATATAAAAATAGATTGACATAAATTGATTTTTGATGTAATCTTAATCTAAACTTTTGGTCACTTTATAACAACTTGTATTAATTAACTTTGGTCATATATGTCTTTGATAAATTCAATATTTCTTATGCACGAATAACTTGCTTGGTGTGCATCAAATCAGTCATCATGATATTCTTTAGGGGCCCAAACTTGACCCACTCTTTGAGCGGGTCAAAAACCCAACCTAAACTCGACTCAACCTAAACTCACGACTGTTACTACATGTAAAACAAGTATGTTTTAATGGGTTGGTGTTAACCCTACCAAAATAAACATGATTGTATGATTTGAAGATGATAACTAAGAAAAATAAGCAAAAAATAGTTGTATATGAGTTTTTCATTATAAAATCAAATAGTCAAGACATTTTTTTTAAATCGACCTTGGCCTAACTTCATTCCACATGACTTGAATCTAATGACCCAAATGAACTCACATTTTATATAGGTTGTCCAGGATCTAGATTTTTTATTGTTAAATTTGAGCCACAATTTTGTTTTGGGATTTCGTGTTGGGTTCAAATTGACACTTTTATCCATCATGTACTTTTTTGTAGATTATATGAAGATTTTTTTCTATCTATAAATTTTAATTAGTTTGGCTTAAAAATTAATCTTATAGTGAATCTTTCTGTCATGAAACCAAATTGATTATTTAATCTTGATTTATTTTTTCTAGGTGTCAGTTTTAATTTCTGTTTTTAATAATTTCATTTTATGATTCATAAGCTTCATTTTTCTATAATTATAATATTGAACATTTCTTTTATATTTAAATATTGGTATCATAATTGTTCTCTAATACCTTGTGTGTCCTCTTTGTCCTCAATATTATTTTAAAAGTTTTTTTGCCAAACCACTAGTATCCCTATCTCTTGAATCTCAATAAATTTCTTATTTGGATGAGTAGACTTAAAGTATTATCTTTATGTGTCTATTATTTTGTTCATTATGCATATGTAAAATAGTTTATTTTTAAAATTTTTATTTAATAATTTGTAAACACTAATATTTCGATCTTTCATTTTTTAAATAAGACATTATTATCCTTATTTCTAATGCATCAGATCTAACAATTGCATTTATTTAATAATTTATTTTGTTAATATAATTTGTAATTATATATTTCATTTTCTTGTTCATCACACTAATTTTAAATAATAATTTCCTTGAAACCCCATCTAATAATTTCTTGGAGTAGCATCTCTATTTATGTTGATATTTTATCTCTAAATAAATTATTATTATCTTCATTTACATGAATATAGATTGATTGAGGTCTCAAAGAACTCTTTATCTCTTGACCTATTTATTTTATGTTGTATCTTTTTATTGTTTCTTTTTACCGAGTTTTATTTAAATAATGAATAACTATATTTTTGGTTTTGCTCACTATTCTTTTTATAAATTTGTAATATTTTTTTATAATAATTATAAACCTTGGAAGTATTTATTCTTGCTACTCTTTAAGTGCATTTCTTTTCCCTAGTAATATTTGACACCTCATGATTTTTTTGTTCATCATGCTAATTTTAAATACTAATTTTTTTGAAACCCCATCCGATAACATCTCTATTTTATGTTGATGTTTTATCCTTAAATAAATTATTATTATCTTCATTCACATGGCCTTAAATTGATTATGGTCTCGGGAATTCTTATCTCTTGACATATTTATTTTTTATTATATCCTTTTATTCTTTTTTTAGCAAGTTTTATATAAATAATAAATAACTATAGTTTGGTTTTGCTCACCATCCTCTTCATAAAATTTTTAATGTTTTTATAATAATTATAAGCCTTAGATTTTTTTTTTTGCTACTCTTAAAAATGATTTTCTTTTCCCTAGTAATATTTAATACCTCATCATTCTACCTATAAGTGTTTTTGCTAATGCATCATCTGTTTCTATATTATTAAAAAAATTCTATCATAATATTCTTGATGGAATTAGTCTTCTTATCTTTCCTTTATGACTCAACTTTTAAAGGAAGTTAAGTGCTTTTTTAGTTTTTTAACATTTGATTTTGTTAATAGCATATCATGGCTATTGCGAAGTCAATACTTTTTTCACGGTGCTTTTCTATCGTTTTTTTATTTCATACTCGCATGCATGCTCACATAGATTAGATTATTATAAACTGTCTGTCAATTTAAGTAGTTTTTTTTAAATATTATATCCTCTTCTCCTTTTAAGTAACCATTTATAATTATCATTTCTTCCTCAACTATGCATGAAAGAAAAAATATTTGTTTGGATTGACTTTATTGTACTTTTAAGGTTGATTATTCTAAGCTATTGTAATGTATATAATCCCGCTTCTTGTGCACTTAAGGGCACACTAAATTATTGTAGAAGGAATATTTTAATTTATTTTTTAAAATTAAGAAGATTGAGCACTTATCCGCGACATAGTGGTTGAGGGTGATGTTCAAATCATGTATATTGCCTTTTGGGTTTAACTGTCCCAAAAAAAAAAGGAAATAAGGAGATTTTTAAGGGTTGTGATATTTATTTTGAGAATCAAACTTATAATTGTTGCTAAAAAATAATGGGAGAGAGATCAACGGACTATGGACATTGAAAATGATACCATATAAGATACTCATTCTGTTTTATGTGAAGAAGATCAGGTATGTTAGTGTTTTAATATGCTTAGAATTAATGGAAAAATATAATTTTTGTATGAATATTTATTAAGCATGAAGAACATGTGATCGAGTATCATGAGGGTTGGTTTGTTTGGCATGGTGGAGGAAATTTGTTTTTGAATTATGTTTAAGAATTAAATATATGCATAATAGATTGTTGAGCAGCATTATAATTAATTTTTGGGTTGGACTGTTAATCTCAAGTTTATATATATATATTATTAGTTATAGAAATGGTTATAAATGATATTCAAAAACAGCTACATTATATTATGGAGATGCATACTATTAGATGAAATATTTTTTAATAGGTGATACCAATGTTTAAGTTTAAAACTTAGGGTAAAAATCTTTTTTAGAAGATCTGGAGACTAGGATGAGTAGAGCAAAAGATAATTATATTTTTTTTAATTGTAATTGATTTGGACTTGATATTAGTTGCTCTTGGTTTAATATGGATGTGAAACTTAGGTATGAAGGATTTCCACATCTTTGATTCACTATACTAAAAAAGTGGGAAATCAATCAGAATATTATTTCTAGTGTTTGTTTGGTAAAATAAAGATATATCTTGTGTAGTTTGTGATAATAGAAGATTATTAAGAATTAATCTCAATTTTATTTATTGCAATTAGATTGGGTGTGATGTATTGGTTTAATTGTTGGGAAACAAAGAAATCATTGATGTCCATGTTGTTGCTGAAAAAAATTAGATTTGTTTGATAGATTTGCAATAAATTTTGGAGGGATGTATTGATGAGGTTTGGTAAGCAGTGTTTTTGAATACAAGGTGGTAAAAAAACCTTTGATGTCCTGTATAATGGAGATGTGGCATTGAAGGCATTTGAGAACCAAATTTTGCATTTCTTTATTTAGGTACATTGCAAATTTTATACAAGTTCAGTTTAACTGGGTTATTTGAAAGAGTGCCTTTTTCATTTTTATGTTTTAATTTCATAATCTCAGGTGGAGGCATTATATATCCAATACTGTTAGTATTATATTCACCATTTTTTTTGTAGGTTGGAAGGATCAAACAGAAACGTGGTTACAAAGATCAGTGGCCCTGGAACATAAAGATATATACTGATGAAGCTGGAAATAGTAAAGGAGATGCTTGTCTTTCCTATGAAGATCCTGCGGCAGCACATTCTGCTGGAGGCTTCTACAACAGTTAGCTCTAGCATTGTTTATTCTGCTTGTTATGTGTTTTTTAAAGTTTTACACTCATGCCTTTTTTGTTATCTCAGACCATGTTTTAAGGGGCTACCCTATCAAAGTTGCGATGGCTGAAAAATCTGCGCCAAGACCTGCGCCTGCATATGGTCACGGGTACTTCTGTCATTTCAATCTCGTCGTTATTCTCTTTCTACATTACCATGTTATTTAACTTTCGCATAGGAGTTTCTCATTGTGTAGTATGTTCTCAAAGCTTAATTATTCTACTGTGATTTTTTTAGATGTCAAGAGCTGAAGAGCACATGAAAAGCTAAGAACTATTTTCTTAGAAGTCTAATTAACTGCATTTGCTTTAATGTACTGAGTTGTGCAGTTTCTCTCTTCATTCTAGACAGGATTTTGGGCAATGACATTAGAAATCTTCAGACCTTCCTGGTTTAGAATCCGGCCTTCTTACGGATATTTCCATTGAATTTGGCTTCTGCCCTCTCTTTTCATGAAGTAAAAAAGCTTCTGGAATTAATTTTTTTATTTAGGGGCTGTTTGGTTTGATAATAAAAGAGCAGTATTTCATTCAAATATGGGGATTTTGAATATTTGAGCCTTTAGTTTGGAGAAAAAGGAATTTAATGTAAAATAGTAACACATTTCAAATGTAGTGTTTGGTTCATTTTCAGTGTACTCTAAACTTCCTAGATTTGGGCGAATTTGAAATAGAGTGCAAAGTGAGGCTAGTGCGTGCCACCTTCCGGTTCCCCTCTCCTTAAACATAGGCCATTTGTTGCCGCTGCGCGCTGCAAGTTGTAGCCGCTCGTCACCACGCTTGCGTCCTTATTTTATGTATGTTGTTTTTCTTCAATCCAAAAAAAAAAAAAAAAGTAAAATCATGCTTTCATTTTTCACCGAATCAAACAGTTCCAAAACATTCAAAATAAACATTACTTTTACATTGCATTCCTTTTCAACAAAAAAACAACCTCTTAAAGTAATAATGTTTGCTATATCTTCTGCTTAGTGGCTACTGAAATCCAATGGTTGAGTGCTACGATGGAGTAAAGTTACTTGCTATGTTGTGACTTTTGTTTGTTTAAGTTATTTCATAATGAAAACATTGTCTAAGGATATTGTGGAAATCGTGCATCCAATTCACAAAGCCTTCAATGTTGTGGGCATAAGTCCGATAATCAATGATGCACTTATGGAAGTCTCTGGTGGCATGCACTCTCGCTATTTAGGATCCATTTTTTAAGGGATTTATGGTGGCGAGCACCTTTCCAGCATATATAGATTATTGCTAGCAGGTTTTCTATCCAGAAATTTCTTCTGCATCTGTCAAAACTTAAACTCCCAACTACAGTGAAACCGCAGAATCCATTCATGGAAATCATGCAGGCTTGTGCTAATCAAGAATCCTGATCTTTCTAAATTTTTTTGTCCTCTTTTTTTCATGGAGGTGAATAACATTATTGATTATTACTTTTAATTTTGTTTGTTATTTTTCTCTTTTTCCCTTTGATTAGTTTTATTTCTTTCTATTCTGAGGCCCTCATATATTTTGCACTTTTTGTCTGGAATAAGAAAATAAAATCTTTCATGTTTTTTAACATGTATTAGTATTGTTCTTCTTAGATTTCCAATTCCCCTCAGATTTATAGTTCTTTTAATTTCTTTGTTATCTATTTTAAAATTTTGCTGATCGCTAAAGGCTGCATGGCCATCGATAGAAGCTCCTTTTTTTAGGTCACTTTCAGCTGGGAATTGGTATCACATGACAGCAATTGTTATTAGGCACAAGTTGAATGGATAAAATTATCTTTAATGTGCTCATTCACTTTTATTGTTCCACAACAAAGATGCAAAGATGATTGTTTCACTGGTGTTGTTATTTCCCCACGGAAAGAAGATCTGAAATTTAATAATTTGGAGAGCTGAAAATAACATTGGTGATGTACTTGCTAGCTTATCAACACTAAAAAAATGAAACTGGACATAATTTTATGTTATATGAGATTGCAAAAGAAATTTTGGATGACTTAAAAGATATTTACTTCGACAATGAAAATACTACATAATTAATTGAAATTAATGACATTCTTCATGATCTTCAATAAGGGGATATTTCAATCGTTCAATTCTACAAACCCCTTGCTCAGCATTGACAACAATTGGTTGTCTTTGAAGTACTAATTTGGGAGACCATGGGTGTGTGCAGCCATATACCAAAATTCTTGAGAGATATAGGATGCTCAATTTTTGTATTGGAATAATTAGTAACTTTGATCAAGCCAGAGGTAGGATATTTAGAATAAAAGTTGTTCTGTACGAGAAGTCTTTTTGGAAGACCCATATGGAAGAAAGCGGAAGAAGAACATGATGGAAAATCAAAGCGCTTCAAACCACCTATAGATTTGATCTATTGCTTCTCAATTTATGAATTCTTTTAGTAATAACTTTATTAGAAAAAATCTGGACGTGACACTTGTAAATTTGGACACAAATGAAGTATGCCTGAAATTTGATGGGAATCCAGTTGATTAAGTTTGTTGCTTTCCTCTACCAATATTAATGATTATTAAAGCCGCATTCCTCCCTTTTCCTCTAAGGACACATTGATATGTTGAGAAAAATGCATAGCCAACTTTTATCAAGTCCTACTGCACCTGAAATCAACACTAAATCAATTGTTCGAAAATGTATGCTATTGAATGCTTTTAATGCCACAAATGAAAAAAAATAAACATAATTATGCTATAGATTTTGGAGCTTTAGATAACATTATAGGAAATGCTTCATTATTAAATACTCTTTATTCTTGTTTAGAAAACCATAGTGCCAGGATAGCAGATGGTCAATAATTTACATCATTGTTTCTCTGTTTTTGAAATTGGTTACCTCGACTTCCACACTTGCAACATATCAACAATCAATAAAATTACTAAAGATATGAGCTGGGTTATGAAATTCTTGGATGTGATCTTAGGGAGGATGATTGAAAATGCTAAGGAAAAAACTTTTATCACCTTTTGGATTTTGCGAAACTTGGAATGCAAGTAAAACATGCTCAATATGTATCTTATTCTCATAATTAAAGTGGAATCATATGTGCCTCATTCGCTTTTGTCATTTTAGCTTCTTGTATCTTGAAAACTTAATTTTTACTTATTTATTGATAAAAATCCTGAAAATCTTCAGTGTGAGACATGCCAATTATCTAAAAACATAAAATATTATCTTATTCATATAAAACCTCACGACAATTTGTTGCAATTCATGGTGGTATTTTTGGTTCAACCTGGATGAATAATTTCTCTTGTGCTACTTGGCTTTTACCGTTAGTTGATAAGATGCTTAAGCAACTTGAATATATCTAATGAAAGAAAAACTTGTTTTAAAAAAAATCCTCTTCTACAAACTTAATTTGAAACCCAAAATGAAATTGACAATGTGAATTAATATTTTTCTTTCTATTATTGGAGATTGTCTAATGCAACCAAGGATTGTACATTAATGGCCTTATAATATTGGAAATTGCTTGATCAAGTATGTTCATGATCAATATTTCATAACATTATTGTGGCAGGGTTTCCCATATTGCTGCATTTCTCATAAATCATTTTTGAAATTCAGAACTAATCAAATCCTCACTTGGGCTTAGGCCCTGTTTGAGAGAGCTCTGCCTTTCATAAAAGCTCTTTTGAAAGAAACTTCAACATAAATGACGATATAAAATTCCAATTATTAAAACTGACAATTCGTTTGAATTACTTTTTTTATTTCATTAATCTTAGCTTTTAGAATATAAAATACTAAAATGCCCCTTTCTAACCTATGCAAATAAAAATAACTTCGATTTCCCTTGACCTTCTTTTACCAATCCTCCAAACTTCTCCCCAGTGCCTTGAGAACTTAACTTGCCGACGCTGTTGTCGCCACCTCTCAATTTCCTCTGCCGCCCTCTCTGAAGCCTGCTCTTGTGGACGGATTCTGACGAGGTCGCTTCCAAGTTGTGATTTCCTGGAACCCGTCCACAGAGCATTCGACAGGGGCGAGGGCGAGGGCCATTTTGGACAATTTGACTTGCGAAAGAGTGGAACGGTGGGCCAATGTCACGATATGAAACAAAGATAAAATGACGTTCCATTCAACGGACTTCCGACGACGTCGTCGTACCAAACAGCGACCATACATTTTATCGGTGTTCTCTGGACCGGAACGGAGGTTTACCGCATCATCAAACGAGGCCTTATTCCTTAAATAGGCTTTGTCACTATACCCTTCAAGGTTTTCATTTTCTTTGCTGTTATGCACATTTCTCCATATAAAATAAGCAAACTTTATCCCACACTTTTACAATGCATTTTTTTGGGTACTCATCAAACCAATAAGGATGCAAATATTATTCTCGCAACATTTAAAAAAAAAATGTGACATTTCTATGTGTGTAAGCATTTGGAAAACAACTTTTTTGCCTCAAAACACACGTTTAGGGGGGGGGGGTGGGGGGAGAGGGGTGCTTCAATTCATTTCATGAATGTAAGTTTTACAATAATATTTGCCTTATTGTATTTTAGTATGCATATCTTCCAGAGCTTGTCCTTCAATCTCATTATTTCCAACTTCTTGAAAGCTCCAAAGATCACTTGCAATGAGCAGGTTTCAACGAGACTGTCTACTGTAGGTGTTAGGAAAATTAAACCAATAAGATTGATTAAAACAATTATCATTAACTAAATATAATGTTTTTCCCCTCTTATGAATCCTCTTCACATGGTAGTAATGATTTAGACGACGATCTAATATTCCTATTGTTTCTAGAAAAGGAGTAAGGAGTTGCACTGAACACCCAATTTTTTATTATATTACTTGTGAAAAATTTTTCCAGTATCATGCCTTTAATAAAAATTTTCTAGCTTGTAAATTCAAAATAACATCTAAGACAACAACAACAAGCCTTTATTCCACTAAGTGGGATCAACTACATGAATCCTTTTTTTCTCTATTGCTTCTTATTGAATGTCATCTTCACATTTATTTCTCATATATTAAGATCATTGTTTATGCAATATGCCCAAATTTTTTTAGGTCTACCTCCGCCTTTCTTAATATAAGTTGAATTTAAAATATCTATTTTCATAACCAGATCATCAGATGGTTGACATTTAATTTGACTAAGCCATCTAAGACGACTCTCTTTAATCTTGTCCGCCATTGGAGCTACTCCAACCCTATGATGAATATATTCATCTATTATTTTGTTTTTTAAGTGTTAAGCTACTAATCCATCTAAGCATTCTTATCTCAACAACACTTAACTTTGTTTTATGCTTCTCTTTTAAAGGCCAACATTCTGCAACATAGAGCTATGCAGGTCTCACCACCGTTATATAATTTTCCTTTTAGTCGATGCGGTTCTTTTCTATACACAATAAGCCCGATGCATTTCTTCACTTCAACCAATCAGCTTGAATTCTGCTAATAATATACTCATCTGTATCACCATCACTTTGAACAATAGAATCGAGATATCTAAAACATTCACACCTTTTATTGATTGAATCACCATTAGTTACAACTTTGTCACTTGAGTTACTAATACTAAAATTACATTTTGTGTATTTAATTTTAGATCTAATCAAACAAAGGCCTTTAGACTCCAATGTAGACCTCCATAATTCAAGCTTTTCTCGAATTCCTCCAGTCTTATCCACACGAAGGATATCATCAATGAAAAGCATAAACCAAGGTACATCTTCCTGCAAATGTCTAGTAAGAGCATCCATAACTAAAGTAAAAGGATATGGGCTTAAAGTCGATCCTTATGTAATCCAACTGAATTAGGAAAATACTAGGTCAATCCTCCTTCTGTTCGAACACAAATAACACCTTTATACATATCTTTAATGACATGAATATAATTCATATCAATACTTCTTTAGAACTTTCCAAAGGACTTCCCTTGGAACCTTATCGTAAGCTTTTTCTGAATCAACAAAAATCATATGTAGATCCTCCTCTCTGTACTTCTTCATCGAACCTGACAATAAGTGTATAACTTTCATAGCAAGCCTGCTCGGTATAAATCCAAGTTGATTATTAGAAATTTTTGTATCGCGTACCTATGTTCAATTATCTTCTTCCATAATTTTAAAGTGTGACAACCACTTAATTCATCCATTATTTGCACATGTTTATGTGGCCTCTTTATTCTTTGAAATGGAGACCAAAATACTCCACTCCTCTTGAATCTTTGTTGTTTTTAAAATAACATTAAAGATTTTAGTGCGTCAAGAAATTCTCAAATCTTCTAAATATTTCCACACTTCAATAAAGATATCATCACATCTTATTGATTTTCTATAGTTGGGTTTCTTTAAAGCCTCATTTAATTTTTTACTGATGCGATGGTAAAAATAAAATATTTTATTATTATTAACAATATTAAGATCACAAAGGTTGATAGCATTTTTAGAAATTTCATTGAAAAGTTTATCGAAATAACTCATTCACCTATGTTAAATATCTTCTTCTAAGAAAAATATTTTTTGATTTTTATCTTTAATACACATTATTTAAATTAAATCTTTACTTTTATTTTCTCCTTATTTGATTAGCTTGTACATATATTTTTTCCATCATTTTTAGTATCTAATCTATTATAAAGATCACTAAAATCATAATTTTTAGCATCATTAGTTGTTCTCTTCGACTCCCTACGGCTCATCTTATATGTTTCCTAGTTTTCTAAGATTTTATATTTAAAACAACTTTTATGACACAACTTCTTATATTTTATCTTTTCTTGCACATGATTATTCCACTACCAACTATTTTTATTTATAAATTTTTTTTTCTTTTGATTCTCCAAATACATCTTTTGCCATTTGTTTAATCTTACTTGCTACTTTATCCCACATAGAATTCGCTTCTTCATGAACATATCAAATTTTAAAATCTTGAAGTTTACTCATAAAAATAATTTTATTTATCGTTTGGATACCCTCATCTAATTTTATGATAATATTTTCCTATATTCTTTTTCTTGCAATTTTTTATCTTAAAATCCAAAAATAATAATCGATGTTGAGTACTTAAATTTTCACTCGTAATCACCTTATAATCTCTACATTATCGACGATCTCTATTTCTTTGAAGAAAATAATTAATTTATGTTTTATTAGATCTATTTTTATAAGTAATAATAGGCTCATCTGTTTCCTTAAATAAAGTATTAGCAATAACAAAATCTTATGCTAAAGCAAACTATAATATGGTTTTAACTTCTTCATTATTCAGTCCAAAACCGTAGTGACCATGAATATTTTTAAAATTCTACAACTCTAGCAACTTTTTCATTTATATCTCCCTTTATAAAAAATCTTTCTTCAAGAGGTATCATTTGTATTAATTATTCTTGGTCATTTCAGAAATTTTCTTTTGAACTTATTTCTTAACCTACTTGAGGAACATGACATCCAAATAACATCTAAGAAGCCTTAAATAAACTTGTATGAAGAGAAACATGAGGAAATTCAGACTCTCGAGAAAAATGACAAATGAAAACCTTTCATAATATCGAAAGATAAAAAAAAAAAAAACTTGGTTTGGTGAATGCAAATGGATTCTTAACACCAAATACAAGCTAGATGGGATCATTGAAAGTATAAGGCTAGATTAATTGCACGAGGATTCATTTGAACACATGAGATTGAATATCAAGAGATCTTCGCTATACTTGTCAAAATTGTCACTGTTCAGGTTATATTCTCATTGGTGGCTAATTTTAATTGTTCGCTTCATCATTAGGATTACAAAAATGCCTTCCTTAATGTGGATTTGAAAGACGAAGTTTGTATGACTGTATCATATGGGTTTGAGACCATTAACAACGCAAATCAAGCATATAGACAAAATGAAAGCTTTGTATGGTTTGAAAAAATCAAAGAGCATGATTCGACATATTAACTAATGCCATTTAAAAGAATTGATACTCTCATCTTCAATTTGGCTAGCTTTCTTTATCAATGAATTATCATTAAATTCATGTAGAATAAATTAGCAGTATATTGACGGGCAATTCTTGTTGATGATATTATTTTGCTGGGCAATTCATGCAAAAGAAATTAGTAATGCCAGTTTACTAACCAGGGAATTTGAAATCAAAGAATTGGTGTAATTAAGTTATTTCAGCCTTTTAAAAGAAGTACATTCGAGATCCACTTAAGAAATATGTATGAGCGGTTGCAAGCCTTTTAGCATTTATATGGATCCCATCAATAAAATTTGATTGAAGGATACTGAGACATAGGTTGACTAAGGAAGACACTAATAATTAGCTGTAAAACTTATCTACCTTCACACCGGGCTTGACATTTGCTTAACGGTTGATTTAGTTAGTTGATGCATGGATAATCTCACAGGGTAACACCTTGAAGTTATGTACAAGAGATCGAGATATCTTTAGAGGTCATCATGTTTGATCATATTTCACATATTATTATTACTTTTTTGTTTGAGAAAGTTCAGTTACCTGTAGACGTAAAAATAGTCTACTATTGTTAATAGTAGTGCTGAAGCGAATTCAGGATCATGGCACGTGAAATTTGTTAAGGATTATGGCTTAAAAAACGTCTTGAAAAATAAAAAATTTATAATAAGGAATTCATGATGAATATGACAACAAATTTGTAATCAACATTGCTAAGAATCATGCTAACCAAGACTAAGCATGTTGGTTTGATAAACACTTCACGAAGGAGAACAAAAGCATGAATTATCGAAGATATTTACACTCCATGATACCAAACCGTTGACATATTAAGGTGCATATGCGGTGGCGGTGTGTTGTTCTGTAGTTTTTTCTGCTTGGTAAAACTGTGTTTTGGCCATTCTCTCAAACAACTGCAGCTGAGAGCTGTGTTTTCCCACGAGTCCTGACTAGTTACGGTGGCTGCTAAAAAACTGCAGCCAGACTTTTTTTTTTTTTTTTTGTGATATCTACCGCAACTTTCCTGAACGACAACCTCTTCTTTAGTAGCTTCACAACTGCTTCTTCAAATAGTTGCAGCTGCCCTTAACAGACCCTTCAAGCTTTTAATCAAGTACAATTACACTTCTAGCAGCTGTCAAATCCTGCTGCATTTTCAATTAAAGAAACCTAATTTATTCATATTCTATTTTCTACTTATTTTTAGACTTCTAGCAGCTGGCATATCCTGCTGCATTTTCAATTAAAGAAACCTAATTTATTCATATTCTATTTTCTACTTATTTTTATGCGAAGGGTAAAATATTATTGGAGTTATTACCTGGATTTTTTTTACTGTTTTCCTGTTTTTTCTATAGGCTGGTTTTATTTCTTTTTATTCTAAGGTCCATATTTGGGCTCCGTATCTCCTACAAAATATTCATTTCTTCTATCTCAACGGGAAAAATAGTAGTGTTCTTCTATTTGAAATAGATTTTTTTATCATAGATCTCTTATAGCACTGCAAAGAATTTAGTTGAACAGAAGTCCTGTAGTGGCTCTTTTGTTGAGGCAGGCCTTTCTTTGGTTTTGATATACATACCACACAATTCTTATGTATTTACATGTCTAACACCCAAATTTAATATCTATAGATAACAATCAAATCTTTAATATTACATCAAAAATACCACTATCATCTACTTTTTTTAAGTGAAATACACATTTTTATTCATGGGTTTATGATAAAAAAGTATTATGAATGTAAAGATGGAAGTGTAGGTGTTAGATATGTAAATAAATAAGAATTGTGTGGTATTTTTGTAAATTTCCCTAATAAAAACCATGCTATTTTGATTCTTGGTCAGGGCTTGGATCGTACATTGAAGTTTCTGCTGAAAAAAAATTTATATTTTTGGCTTATATTATATGATTTTTTTTTAAATGTTTGGCAATCATGCAGATGGGAAAGATGGTAGTTTCACATGTTAAATTACTTCGCAGTAGAGATTAGCATATTACACAATGATTTACGATCAAACGTATGTAGGTTGTGGTATTGTTAGTTATGTTATTCTCATCGTTTCTTCTAGTACTATTGTTGTTATCATTGATATTGTTTATTATTATTATTATTGTTATTATTTGCGATAATTTGTAATTTCATTAATATCTGTCTTTTTAAAACTTAAAAGAGCAAGTATCTTATTCACGGCAAGGAATTGATGAGACGTCTGAGGATATATATATATATATATATATATATATATATATATATATATATATATATATATATATATATATATATATATANATATATATATATATATATATATATATATATATATATATATATATATATATATATATATATATATATATATATATATATATATATATATAGTCTGAGGGTTCTGTTGAACTGAGCCAAAATCTCTTCCACTAAAGGTGGCATCTGCTAGTTGCGCTTGTATAATGATTTTTTATATTACATTATATTGAGGTTGTGGAAGGGGAATTTTTTTTCAACTTAAATGTTATGATATAGTGCCATATTTGTAATAATTTGTCGCTGAATGATTTTTGAAGCTCCATTTGTAGTGTTCCTTATTAATAGTCTATTGCAAAGCGCTCAGTTGTGATTTATCATGTGTTCATTCGGTAATTGGCTTAGTATCTGAAGAATTGGGTTTTGGTGTAATTTGTCATGGTTTGTTCTCTGGAAAATAAATTATAATAAGTATTTGTCACTGCTTTTCCTTGGATGGTTATGGTTCTTATGGTTGACTGATTTATTATATAATTTTGATGGTGTAAACATTAACAAGGTGCAAGTATGACGACTTACTAACTGGAAATTTTTTTATTAATGTTGATTTATTTGTTGAAGATGATAAAAAAAGGGCTGGATGCTTACTGTGTTCATTTTATGCTTGTTATTTCTTTGTGATTCACTTGTCATCATCCCAAATAGGTTTATCTTATGAAGTTGGTCGTTTTTTTTTTTGTTCTAATAGTTTTAGTAGGAAAATTCGAGTTGATGACGCCACTCTTTGATGTCGGACTGGTGAAATTTCAATTATCAAAGGATGATTTTTTATTTCCTTTCTTTGTAGGCAATTGCTAGAAATATGGTTTATATAATAGATTCTAGAAGGAACAACCTCTCATTGTTTGGCTTCAGTTTACTCTAAGAAACAATATTCTCCCTAGAGGGAACAACTCCTGGCATCCAAAGCATCTAAACATCAATTAACTCTCGAAAACAACTTTCTCTCTGAAGGGAATAACTTCTCATATCCATGCGTCAATTTGCTTTTGAAAACCTTCATGTTCAACCTATCTTCCCAAAGATGCCATGCAAATAAAAATCACTATAAACTTGATGCCATCAGTGGTAAAACAATAAATGATGAATGCAAACTTGATTATTTTTTATGCATTCTTTCTAAATTGGTCGTTGTTGTATTATCTGCAAATGTAAAGCTTAAGCTCTATCACCTAATTAAGTGGACCTCCATTTTCTAATTGAGAATTCTAGCTGGATCAAGCTATGATAACACTGTTTATGCCCCAAGCTGATTTGATTGACATTGTAGGCCATCCAAATTGGGTTATGATAGCACGCCAAAAAGCAAAAGAAAAATAAAAAAAATGTAGAGAAGAAACTGAAGGCATCAACGCATGCCAAGTGTATGGATGCTTTGAAGGGGGCCTACAAACCCAATAAAAATCTGAGCTTTATTACATAATATCATTAAAGATACCATAAGGCTGGCAATTAAAAAAACGTATTCTTATCCTCTTTTTTTTTTTCTCTCTCCAAGCTTTTCTATCCTTACCACATCTCTACACTCTTTGTCCATGTCCGACTCAGTATCTAGAGGTAAGTCAACCACAACGAATGACATAGCTTAGTGGAAAAGAACTTAATGCATCAACGCAACAACATGGGAATGTTATTCAATATGCTCAAATTTTACTTGCACGATTGGTTTAGAAGGGAAACTGCTCTGCAAAAAATCAATCCATTGGACAATTAGCCAAATTGAGTTGAAGGAAACATGGAATTCCTAAATGCATATTTAGAGGTCTTTTGTTTAATGAAACATTCATTTTTTTCTTATTTTATGCTAGCATACGACCAAGCTTGCATAGTTTGACAAGGTCATAGTTGGATTGCATAACATGGAAAAGCCATTTATTGACAACTCGTAATATTGTCGATCACACAACTCCAACATATGTGAAACTTTATTTGGCCGATCGCACTGTCAACATAACTTCAAAGGCCTATCTGACACTTCCAACTTTTTTTTAGCGGATTATGTTAAATTTTAACATCTAAGCATGCATGTAGAGATTAGTGCATGTAGTACATGCACCGTGATTAAACCATGCACATTCAAAGTAAGGAAGTGAGGGAGAATTATTAGATATTAAAAAGCTATTAAAATGGGTTTAGAGCTCCTCTTTCTTATTAAAACCATGTAGGATTGGTGAAGTTGCCTACTCATACATTTAGGGTTCTCCATCCTGCCAATGGCTTTTGCTAGCTCATATCACTTAGGTTCAGTAGCCTTCTAAAGGAATCCTATTAGGGGTTCTTTTGACAGAAAACTGTGAAGGTTCTTTGTGATTTTTATTGACCGATTTCTGGCACAACATAGTTAAGAGAAAACTTCCATTGTAGACGAAGTGGCAAAATGCACTTAGGTGGTTCCTAATGAGTATCAAGAGATTTTTTTTGTAAACTATACTTTCAGGATACACAAGCCTGGATGAAACTTTTCATAATTCATTTTTTCTTACTTTCTATTATTACGAGTAAAAAGCAAGGGGAAGAATCAACTCAAGGTAGAGCCCCAAATATATTTTTTTCAGCTTTCCCCTTTCCTAGAGTTTGGAATGAATGAGTTGCATCAGCATGCCGTGATCATGGCCGATTAAGCCTAAAATAGGAGTCAGACTGAGGCTAAGCTATTTAACATTGCCATTTTGGGGGAGTCTTATTCTTGACATAGAAAGTTTTGATTTACTTGTTAGCATTGGAACTTATTTTGGGGGAGTCTTATTCTTGACATAGAAAGTTTTGATTTACTTGTTAGCATTGGAACTTATTTAGGCCAAAAATAGTATATCATGACCTATTTTTCAAATTGATTAACAATTTCTTCCATTAAAAAGGGCTTTATTAATACTTCAGAGTCTTGCATTGTTCTTGGAGAGGAGGTTGTATCCAGTATTATCTTTGCACATAAAGATGCTCTTCTTTGGTTCAACTCCCAGCCATGGAGGTTGCAAGGGACAGTTCAATGGTTGTGCTAAGACTTGTCTTTGGGTATATGTATATTGGTGTCTAAGTAGAGGGAGAGAGGGAGGGAGGGAGGAATGGAGATTATCTATACATAAAACAAATATGCAAATAATACAAGAAAGTAAAATGTGGTATAGATCGACATTTAGATCTCAGGAGGCCAGCTTGCACTTGTTGCATTGCATTAGTTTACCCTGCCCAATGAGAGCTTTTTTTTCAAGACCGTCTTTTGTTGGATAATGAAATTATACACGGATAACAAATCATGGAAAAAAACATTTGAATATAATCCCTAATCTATAGTATATATAATATAATATATTTGCAACATATTTGTGATGGAAGTAGAAGTGCATGTTTGATCTTAAAAATGATGCTAAAGAAATAATAAAGTCAAATGTGTATCATTCTGTAGCCACTATTTGAGGTGGTCCGGGAGTAGTGATAATCTTTGTGTGTGCTATTAACTTAGCTTCAATTTCAGGTACATCATTAGTCACTATATGAGGCTCAGGCTTAGGCACAATCTTTTTCACTCTATCAACTACAAGCTGATTATTATCATTTATCTCAAAATGCTCATTTGTAAGATTAGGGCTACCCTTACTTAGTCCGGTCTAAATTTTCAAGGATGTAGGGGTCAGGAGACTTGCCCATTGATTTGTGGTTTTTTAATGAATATTCATTTCTTGAATCGGATTAAGGTTATTGATCATATTACAAAGATTCAACGAAATATTGATGGTAAGATGGAGGTAGAGACTAATACACTTGCTCTATGTATGCATGATTGTATTTATGTATATGTATGTTGGAATCGTAAGATTTTATTTTTTGTAATACTCGTCATTACCATGGGAATTTCACATTCACTCATGGAATTTTTAATGAATATTCACTCTTGAATTGTAAAATGGTTATTGATCATATTATGAAGACATGACGAAGTATTGATGGTAAGATGGAGGTGGAGACCAATATGCTTATTATTTGGAATGTTGAGATTATTTATTTTGGTACCCCTTATTGTCATAAGAAGAATGATACTCATGATTGTGATAGTAATATCGAGATCGATGAAGTTGAGCATGAGAACAGTAGTACAAGATCATGAATAGAATATGTAATCTAATGTTATGATTGTGAAGTTCATGATGATCTATGATCTTTATAATGGTCACATTTGTGTTTTAGTGGGTTTCGGTTGATAATGTATGTTACTTGATATTTGGATCACAAAGTACACCCCAAGTGCAATGGGTTTATTCATTAATTTGAATGCCTTTTATGCATGAACTTGGATCAAAGTTTCTATAAACATCATAAGCTTGATGATAATGTGAATGTGGTCCATGATTATAGATTTATGATTTTGTTGGAACCAAGAGGAAGAACAAGATCAGGCAAGTGTGTGAGTGTGATGCATATCATTTGTATGGAGTAGCATAAAGCGACAATGGACTTGCATCTTTGTGAATGGGAATGTGAGAAGTCTTGTGGATCTAGTGTCATGATGATCACATGGTGTGGCTATGAACACAAAGCAATGGATCCCAAGCACTATTCAACGTTGATGTTGGGAGGGAGAAGGATGTTGCGGTACAATGAGGCCGGATGCAAATGCCATGATTGTTGGTACTTGCTAGATGTGCAACATACCATGCTATGTGATGCACTGTTGGTTCGATGGGGTTGCAAGTTGTGGTTTACTGTGGAAGTTGTGCTGTGTGCGAAGTGACGTAAGCAACATCATGTGAAGCTTGATGTGCAAATAAATATGTATGAGCGCTTGAGTGGTATAGCGAGTAATCTAGAAGTGCATTATCGGCAAAGGTTTTGATATTGAATGGTGTCAAGTAATTGAAAGGGAGAGATTCTAGGAGAATGGAAAGGTAAAGCTTATAGAGGGAAGATGGGATGTTGTTCGGTGAAAGAGAATATTGACAAAATAAGATGGAGAGGAAATACATAAAGAGGGATTTAAATAAATTTGATTCAATGATGTTTTTTATCTTTATTACAATGCCAGTAGCTCTTTTATATGCCGAGGCACTGATGCACGAGCAAAGTAATGCTACCTAATGGATAAGTATATCCTTATTTCATGATTATTTAGTCATAAGGTACATATGCAAACAATAAAAGAGGATTAATGCATTAATGTATATATGTAATCCTATAAAATTTGGATCATTGTAGGCTGTCATGCATTTTATGCTCTGCATCATATATGATCTGTTTTGAGTTGCTGTTTGTTGAGCACTATCGAGCAACAAGAGATTAGCTTACCACCTTGTCGCTTTGTGTGTAAGCTTAAACTCTTAAATTATTCTGAAAGCAGATATCTTATGCTTGTAGACTTGGGTTCTTGCATATGCAAACAGATATGGACAAATAAATCCTTGGTATCCGTTTGACCTGATATTGGCCACTGCATTTGCTCCTCTTGGAACCTTTTGCCTATATTTTTAGGGCCCATTTGGCGTGGTCGTAGAGTTGCACTGCGGTGCTGCATGACTTTGGTAAAATTTGTTTTGCATACTTTCTCAATAAGTTGTGGTGGGAAAGCTGTTTTTCACAACCTGATCAAACTAAGTGGGTGGCTGCCAGAAGCCACTGTTTGAATTTTTGAAAAATAAATTAGAATAACCACCACAGCTTATTGAATAACTAATAATTTTTCAGCAACTTTACATCTGTTTTTCAAACAACTACAGCAGCGCAAATAGACTCAACAGTCTCATTTGAGAAAACTTTTATACTGTTGTCAGTTTCAGAAAAAAAAAGCAATTTATTCATTTTGTAACGTCTTTGGTTGTTTTTCTTGATTAAGAACACTTTCAGAAAACCTCCATTTTCTTCCTAACGTTATTCTTATTAAACTTTTAAAAGCTGCTTTCTTCAAACTGTTTTTTAACTGACTTTTATAAAAAGAAAGGCCTGATCGAACAAAGCCTTAATGAAGTCCCTACCTTTTTTTGTTACCGTTCAATTAGCTTGTTTGTAAATTTTCAACAAGTACCTTGCCTCAAACCTATGTGTCTCTCTCTTTCTCTCACTTTTATTTTTCAAAATATATTTTGATTTCATGCCATCTAACATCTCCTTAAGCATATCCTTTTTTTTAAAAAAAAAATTTCTATGGTGTATGATATCCCATGCAGTGGTGGAAGGGGTGGCCATGGCGGTGGTGGAGATAGGCGTAGAGACAACTACAAAGACAGTGGTGGTTCTGGGCCCGATAGGAACTATCATGGTGGTCAGCGTGCAAGGCCATATTGAAGAACCGGTGATTCGTTGTACTGAGAAAGTGCTCTAAAATATACATTCCCAGATCACCCGAGTTATGTACCCTAACAGGAGCCTAAGGTAGGTTTTACCTATTCACTTGGGACTTCCTCTCTCAGTATTCTAAGTTGGATGAGAGTTAAGATAAAAACTAAATTGATTTGTGCTGTGTGGATGTTTGTTTCGTTTTTCTTTTTTATAGAGACAAGTGGATGTAATCTCCAAATTGCTGTTTAAGTTTGAAAATTACAGGTGAGTACTACCTTTTCCACGATTAATATAATTATGCTGGACTTGTAATTTTGTTTTTGTATCTGCAGGTGCATTGTTGCTGGGCCTTTTGTGTCGTACTTTATCATCTGCTTGCTTGTGTTTTGAATTTTTTTTCTTTACTATTGATTTGTTATTGATTTGGAAATTCAAGTGAGTGAATGAGGTCTGGCTGCAGTTTAGAATAAAGTACCAAAATAGTGCCCTGACTGTTTAATGGGTTTAATTTTAGACCCAGAGTCTATATAGGTGCCAAATTAGTTGAATATTCCTCATGGGGGCTATTTTAGCCCATATTGAAAAAGTCTAGGGACTAAATTGACACTTGTGTAGACTCTAAGACTAAAATGACTCCCTTAAAAGAGTCAAGGGACTATTTTTGTACTTCTCTCTTGCAGTTTAGAATATTTTAGATTAATTTGTTCAAGCATAGAAAATTTAAGAAGATTTTTCTTGGAAGTCATTTATGTTTTTTTAGGCTAGGTGTGTAGGATCCACATACTAGGAGAAATCATGGGAGCTTAGCTCTTGCTCTCTTTAGATAAGCTCAACTTATGCCAACATAAAGGTGAATTAGTTTGCTATGCTCCTCAGTTTTTGAATCTGAAGTTCCATTTATCAGAAATTACTTGGTGTAAAAATGCATGTTGCTCTACGTGCTGGCGGTGAATACACAGCCACTGACTGTGTACCGAGATGGCATTCGTGTACTCCATATTTTTTGCACTGCACAACGATCACACAACTATGTATTCCTGTACTCTAACGTAGAAGTTGCGCTCGTCATTTGCGCCTAATATTTTTTTCATTTAGAGGCGGGTTGGCCAATGAAAAAAATTTTGGAGTAGACCTGTAGTTGATTGCCATCAACTTGGGTGCATTTCGTCTGTTTTATTTTTGTACATTTTATTTTTGGGGGATTTCAATACATACCACATAATTCCTATGTATTTACATATATAACACTTAAACTTTACTTTTTACATTTTTACCGTCCAATTCTTTCACATCACATCAAAAATACCATCATTTTAACTTTTCAGAAGTGAAATACACCTTTTCATGTATATGTAGAGTGGATGTAAAAATTAAAGTTTAGGTGTTAGATATGTCAATATATAGAAATTGAGTGGTCTATATGTATTATCTTGTTTCTTTTTATGGCCAGCATCTAATGAGAACCTGTTTGAGTAACTGGTTAGGAACTTAATTTTAATTAAATAGCGTGGCACCTAACACCAGTTTTCTTAACAGACCTAGCAACTGGATCTCTCCCATGCATTGCGGAGATGTAGCCGTTGTTTTCTTTTGTGTTTTAAATTGTTGTTGGAGTTGGTGAGATGCTTTTAATAAACATCTACCTGAATGGGGGATGCAAATTATACCAATAACAGATATAAAGGTAAGCAATTCATTTCCTCTTCTATCAAATTATTTTAAATTATGCCTTTTTATGGGGATTTTACATATACCACAAATCTTTTGTAGTTACATATGTAGCACCTAAAATTTTATATTTATATTGTTGACACTCATAAAAAATATCATTATTATTTACTTTTTTGAAAGTGTAAGAAGCTTTTCATGCATAGGTTTGTGACACCGAAGTGTTATAAGTGTAAATAACAAACTTTAGGTGTTAGCTATGTAAATACATAATAATTGTGTGGTATGTATGTAAATTTCCCTCATCAATGCATGACCCCCTGTGAGAACCATTGGATTTGTTAGGCGGTCATTAAATATTGTATAGTTTGGATGTTGTTTGCTTTCAAGGCTTCAGTTGCATAGAAATTTTGTGGTTTTGTTTTATGTTCTTTGTTGAAGTATCTTTTTTTTTTTAAAAAAAAATATTTAAATAATTTGTGATTTTTTAATAAATTTGAAATGTTGAACTGTGGTTTGGCTTGTGATTTAATATGATGTTTACCATGTTACGTACTGTAATAATTTTGATATTTTTATTTCACAGCAAATTTTAATATATTTAAAATAGTGGATTGTTTTATTTTCTTTGGAGCTAGATGTACGGTTGAGATTAATAGTGTAGAAATTTGTAATTTTTCAATTTATTATTTTTATGTATTAAATTTAGTTGTTAAATATAGCTTGGAGGTATGAGTGTTGAAAGTAGATGGAAACGAGTGTTGTTTAATTTCTCCATTGGCATGATAGATCGTTCGGTTGTCTTCGAGGGGCCGATTGGATGAAAATTTAAAAAGATGTATGAATCAGACAATGATTTGGTACATTTTTTCTGCTTGTTTTCAAGGGGCCGATTGGATGGGAAATAAGTTTTTTATTCAGATAATAGACATTTTAAGAATTTTGGAGATTGGTCTAAAAATATTACGCGGGCTTGGGGCTGAACTGACCCAATTGATTCAGGAAGCTGTCAGTTTAGCCGGCCAAAGCACATCACTTCTCAATTTTTTTTTATTATAAGTATGTTTTGTTTTTGGTGTGTACGGTTAGTTTTTCGTATCGGAGATTTCTAATTAGCTTGCGAACGACATTTGTTTTCCCGCCATCGGGCTATAACTCATCTAAGGTGGTGATATTCTCCAATAATTCGAATGGTGCTCCAGCTGTAATTCGATTTAATCGGGATATTTATCCTTTCAACTCCCCCTTGCTATGCCCCTTCACTTTTTCCAGTGCCAAATCCTCAGTTTTGCTTCTAGCCTCCAGCCACTCCAAACCTTCCCCTCGGAGCAGCTCCAAGTCCTCCAACACTCCTGCACAACCTTCCCTCACAGTTGTAACCGTTGTACCACCAGTTCTCCCCATAGATTCTTGCTTTCACCCGCACTCTACAAGTCCTTCCTCATTACTCTTGTCCAATTGCTATAGAATCAGGTGTGGTGCGAGGTGATCCCCATAGATATTTGCCACCTTTTGTTGGGACCGTAGGACTTAACACGACAGATTCAGAAACACCTATGCGTTAGCTAGGGTTGGGAAGCACATAGTGCTTCTCTCTTTGGTAGAGCCCGAGATCATAGGTGGCCTTGCCAACATAGCAGCAACAGTGAGACTAGTTTTGCTGAAGACGAAGTATGAAAGAACTGAGACATCAGCTCTAGACATGGGACTGTCACAACAGTGAGCATTTCAGGATGTCCCAATCGATGCCTTACCACCACAACCACACCATTAGAGGAGGTTCAGGTTACTCTCATTTTAGATCAACTTGAGCTTACATTGGGCTACTTTGAGCGAAGTTAGAATTATATGCTCATGCAGGTCCATCTCAGTTCAACAGTAAACCTTTAGAAGATTGAATTGATATGAATGTATGCTTGTAAGTGGAGAAAACTCTTT
>NEWO01000013.1:3304909-3384504 GCA_003013225.1 Phalaenopsis aphrodite
TCATGCAGGTCCATCTCAGTTCAACAGTAAACCTTTAGAAGATTGAATTGATATGAATGTATGCTTGTAAGTGGAGAAAACTCTTTCATTTTTTTTGGGACGAAACACGATCGATAGTGGGATCCAGGTGTTGCTGGGAGTGCGAACGAAGAACCAAAAGCATCGATGAATGAAGTCTAGCTTCCTCAACCGGTTGCTGAGTTGACCTCAACTCGTTCAGGAAGAAGCTCCCGAGTCAGCAAACCTTACATATGATTTGGAGTGTTCTGGTCAAAGCAAGGGGTTACCCCCCCCCACCCCAAAGCTATCTTTTATATTATCAATATATTGTTTTTCTATTTTGGGTTTGTTTTTTGCTTTGAGGACATCTGTCCAGCTTGCCAGCAACGGCTGTTTTCCCTGTATAGGGATGTATTTGAGAGGAGAAGGCGCTTCAATAGAAACTTGTCTGAGGTGGTGATATTCTCCAATGGTTTCGAGGTGCGCTTAGACATTAACTCGATCCCACGAAGATATTTATCTTTTCCAACTCCCCTTCGTAGTCCACCTTCCCTGTTTCAAGTTCCAGCCCAATCCACTGCTCCACTATCACCCACCAACCACCCAAAACCTGCCTTTGCACCCGCTCTAAGTCCTCCAACCAATAGTTATGCTGCACAACCTTCCCGCACTGCCCAATGCCATTACATGTCTAACAACTAAACTTTTTTTTTAACTATTATTTATGCTCGAAAAAAATGTATTTTTCTTTTTAAATGTATAATAGTGATGTTTTTTATGTGATTAACAAGTTTGGTGGTATAAATATAAAAGGTAAAGTTTAGTTGCTAGATATGTAAATGCAATTGGGTGGTATATATGTAAATGACCTTACATAAAATAAACTTTTAAGAGCCTCTTCGGGGCAGTTTATTGGCACGGGCGGCGTTTTCAAAACAGCGCAGTGTCGTCTAGGTAAAACATTTGGGAAGCATTTTGGAAAACAGGGTTTTTGATTTCTTAATAGACGGGGCACAGGATGGACATTGCAGCTCGCGTCTTCAACTCGCGTTCAAGGGTTATTTCTCCATGTCCTTTTGCTCTCAGTCTTTTTCTTCACTCCCCCTCTCCCACACGAAAAACCATGTGCCCTCTCTTTGCTGCATCCTATCTCGGGTCGCTCCTCTCCCACGTGAAAATGACACCTGCATAACTCCTCACACAAGAATGGCTCGCTCAGTCCGACGTTCCCAATGGTGACATCAGCGGCAAAGCTCCTCGTTGGCGCCCTTCCATTCCCACGAGCTGGAGCCCCTGCGTTAAGACGCGCACTGCACAACCTCTCCCTCTCATGATCGGCCTGCACCTGCTTCTCCCTCATGTCGTACTCCCACATGAGAAGCCTATGTCGACACCTTCCTAGTCATCGACACTGCACAACTGGTGATTCCTCTTGGACCGAGCCCCTTCCTGAAGTCAGGTTGCCGACAATATCCCAGTCGACCGACTCTCCTAAACCCGACATAACAAACCTCTCGCAAATGAAAAATTATTCCATATTGCCTGCCGTGTAGATGTATTTCGATGGGTCGCACCTAATTTTTTTTTTATTTATTAAAAAAATTGAAATAATCCTGGCTGTAAATCACGGTCAGAATTGGACACCGCAATAATTTCTCCTCACAAAAATAGTCTTTCTGCTTCTAAATTCTGTGGCAGCTATCCCGATGTTACATTAGCTTTTTTAGATTGTTGTTTTCTTTAAAGGAGACTCAAATTTAAATCTAATATCACTAATAAATTGGATCAATATTCCTAGCTCTAGTTGTAGGCAACAAGCCAATTACTGAACTAGGCATTATCTTCAGTTGAATTTGAACTGAGTCGAGTATGGATTGATTTGAGGTTTCTCGAGGATGTTTATAAGTGCATGCGTTTACCTGAATGATCTCAAGCTTAATGGTCATTTATCTGAAAATAATTGCAGAATGAGTAAAATGATAATTTATCCAAATCAGAGACATAATGATTATTTATCCAGAAATAGTTTTAAGTCAGTTGTTTTTCAAACACACAAATCAAATATTCAACAGACTTATTCAAATCAGGTGCTGATGAACGACTTATCATGATAAACTGTTTATTTGGATAAGTTGGATAAGCTGCAACTGCCCCAAACATACCCTAAATCTCTAAATTATGACGTTATACTAAGGAGTTAGCCACCAAGGTTATATATATATATATATATATATATATATATATATATATATATATATATATATATATATAAAGTAATGAAAATATTTTTAAAAAAATTGTCTTCTTATTCATTACCCGTTCAAATAATCTCAACTTTTATATCAGCAATGAAGTGGAAAATATTGATATGATAGAATAGCATAACAAATAGGAAAAATGCTCTTGTTATTGAAGGCAAAGGATTGAAGTGTTTTTTTTTTCTTTATTTTATTGCAAGTATTTTGTACAAATTATAATTTTGAGTTTTTTTTGGTTGATTGATTTAAAGTAAATTAAATAGAAAGAGAATGTATGGGGGATCTAGAGTATCTTATAATGCTTATTTTTTTAATTTATAATTCTATTAATCTAATTGATTTTAATTTCAACAACCACCATTTGATGTCATTTGTTCTTGCTATAGACAACATCAATTGTGCACCACCACCACTCGTTTACCTCATATGTCATTGCTCCCTATTGTCTCATGTCATCATTCACTATTGTCATTTCTAATCTTTAGCAACATACCACATCCCAAAAGAGCTCTTCAGAGAGGTGGACAGCCCTGACTTAAATAATGTTCTTTAATTCTACACCTAGCCAAAGTAGGATTTTATGCCCGTGTCATGTTACAATAATTAAAATTTGACTCAAAATACATATCATTTATCTTCCTTTACATTTTGATTCATTTGTCTTGTTGCAATAATTAAAAAAATTACATTTTAATGCATTTGATTTGCATTCAATGCAATAATCATTGTATGTTTAAAATACATACATCCTTAATAATATAATTTACAAATATGCGTATTTTTAATACAACTAACTCTTTTTTTTTTCATTGAAACAATCAAAAAATTTTGTCGTGCAAATAATTTCATTAATCTAATAACTTAAAATTTTATTAAATCAAATAAAAAAATAATTGATAATCTTATTTATGTATGGAAATGTTCATTTTAATCTTTGGGAGTTAAAATGGTAATATTTTTTATGTGATTCAAAAAATGTAGGGGCAAAAAAGTAAAATTTAATTGTTAAATACGAAAATACATAAGAATTGGGTGGTATCCGCATCTACTTCCGATTTGCTTCGCGCGCTCGGACAGCTGAAAATGCGTCCTCAGGTCAAGAGTCAACGGCCATGGCGGCGGCTTAATCCTTACCATCCCTCTCCACCTAAGCAGGCCGCAGCTAATAGTTTCATCTCTTCTCACTCTCACCCCTCCGCCCCATGGCTCCACCCTCAGATCCGACTAAACCCTCCATCCCAATTTCTTACCCCATCACTGACCACGAAACCCTAATCTCACGCTCCTACTTCGACTCGTTCCACTACCCCTTCAATGTATCCTCGGTACCCCTTCCCGCGGCCTCTGTGGTGACGCCTCTTCGAAGGCGTATTCTCGTCTGCCACGATTTCAAGGGTGGGTACAATGACGATAAGTGGGTTCAGGGCGGTAGCAATGCCGGCGCCTACGCTTTTTGGCATTGGTACCTCATGGATGTATTTGTTTACTTCTCCCATTATCTCGTCACTCTACCGCCGCCTGGGTGGATCAATGCAGCCCACACACATGGAGTCAAGGTAATTACTTGCGGCTTTCTTTTGGATTGGATTGGTGGTTTTTGTGATACTGTGATATTCTGTTGATAAGCGGTTGGATATATGAAGTTTGGCTTTTGGTGTTTGGGGATTTGAACGCCGATGTCCGAAGCAGAATAGATGAAATGGCTCAATCCGAATGTATAGAACAGTAACGATTTAACCGTTTGGCGTAAGCTGCCAATTACTGTTTTAGAGAGTTTGTTTCTATAAATCAAGACCAGTAAATGGATTTTTGGAGTTATATAAAACAAAATTTCTGGAACGGTGAAAACGTGCTTATTGAAGCTTACGATTCACACTCGGGGGGTTTTTTTTTCTTGCAGCGATAGTGTAGCGAAAACATGGTTGCAGGCTTAAGTTCTTAATTTGGAAGAGTAACTGAGTGGCAAAAATAGATCGGAGTCCGTTTAGTTTTTAAAGTTCACAAAGAACATACTTATTAAATTTTTTTGAGAAGCAATATTGCGGCCATTAAATAAAGAAGAAACATGGCGCACAAAATATTAACCAAAGAAGCTTTTTTATTTTATTAGAAGTTTGTTTTAAGTAGACATATTATTAATACATTGATTCTGGTTGGAGTTAAGACATTTAAAACCATGGCCACAAATAAGTTTGATTTGGAACTTATAAAGAAATTAGCAAATGTCTATGGTTTTTGTTGAGTAGCATATTGATTGTCTCTTAAGGATTTTTTAACTTAAGTTCACACAAATCATTTGACAGAAATGTACCCCATCATGAACACGATGATGATCATCATAATCATTTTATACTTATTCCAATTATTTTGTATCAAGTGAGTAATCCCTTTTCTCTATGCCTTTCTATTGAATGTTGCATGTATTCCTTTTTCTGGTTCAAATACATGTTTTCTATAATTTTTTATTTAATTCACAATATTAATCCAATCAGGCACACATTTTTGCGATTTTTCGAATGAAAAAAAACTCAAAATTAAATGTAGAAACTTTGAAAATTATTTTAAAACCTATTAAACTCTTATGCCAATATTTTTATATTCTATACAATGTGGTTCAATGAGATAAATCTAATCGGAACAAAATCTCATGAATTGGAGCCCATTTGACCAAAATCATGTGATTCTCCATACCCTTCCTTTTTCTTTGACCTAGGTCTCTGCCGTTACCGTCATTGAATGTCTCCTTAACAGTATTTAAAACCTATATTTAAATCAAAATATTGTTTGATTTTGCATTGAAAATGATTGAAAAATTAAAACTTCTCGAAGACATCGGGACCTTTTCAAGCCAAACAAAATAATGTGCCATTTACAACGTTGAGAGGGGCTTCTGGAAAGAACATTTTTGCCAAAAAAGAAAAAAAAGGGTTTTGCAGTTCTATTTTTTAGCGTTTCATAACTTGGATGAAATTATTGTGGCTTATATGAGCCTTTGATTGTGAATCATCACAATATTACATTTCTCTCAATAAATTCATACCTTGATTGTCACCTGTAGTCCCCATTTTTTTCTTATGATAAAATCAGTTTCCACATAAGAATTGCATTATATAATCTGAGTATTATATTTTTTATTTTCTTACTTTATTACATTCATAGGTCATGGCATGGATAGTTTGATGAGGCCCCCTACAATTCACCAATCGTAGACACTTCATTTGGAGATTGCTATCGGAACATTGCCACACCACCATCGGAGCATCAACAAACCATATTTGTCAGCCTTCAGTTGGATGCTTAGGACAACCCCTAATTGGTCACATGAGGTTGATCCAAAGGCAATATCATCTATTCACCTTTTGAAATGAGGAGGGCTTAACTTGAGGTGTCTGGTTTAGGGTCCCACTTTGGCATGTCATGGTATAAAAGGCAATAATGTCCCTTTAGAAAGCCATATTTTTGCACATTATGGACAACAAAGAGAAATTTTAGATTGATAGGTGATCTCTCATTCGGAATAAAACCTATAATTGGTTATTATGCTATTTTATTCACTTGCATTTCTCTTCCGTTTCCTTTGTTGCCTTATCTTCCCTACTAGTTCGAGATGGGCCATGCGGATTTCAAATAAATATGTACATAAATTTAATGCAAATTTTTTTTTTTTTAAATTTCAATAGACTTGTTATTGTGTACAAATTATAGAGGAATTATATTAATGTTTCATACATTAAAATTATGAGAGGGAGTAATTAGACATAGGTTTTGTCGTGATATAACAATTTCTCATAATCAGTTTGAATTTATGCAGGGTAATTCTACTAGGAAAGCTATATATTTATTGAGAGGTTTGATGCAGAAGTAGAAACAGAGTAAAGATGATTTACATATGATTTTTATTGATTTAGAAAAAGCTTACGATAAGGTTTTAAGAGAAGTTCATTAGAGAGTTCTAGAAAAGAAAGATGCGGATATGAATTATATTTAAGTCATTAAAAATATGTATATTAAGAGTTGTTACTTATGTTGGACAGAAGGAGCATTGATCAAGTATTTTCCTACTTCAGTTGGATTACATCAACGGTCGACTTTAAGCCCATATCTTTTTGCTTTAGTTATGGATGCACTTACTGGAAATTTATAGGAGGATGTTCCTTGGTGTATGCTTTTCGGTGATGATATCTTTCTTTTGGATAAGACTATAGAAAGAGTTTAGGATAAAATTGAATTATGGATGTCTACAGAAGAGTGTAAAGACCTTCGTTTGAGTACATTGAAAACTGAATACCTGTAATTTAATTTTAGTAGTAGTTGTTCTAGTGATAGAGCTATAACAATGAATGATCAAATAATTAGAAGGATTGAACATTTTCCCAATCTCGGTCGGGTCTATTGTTTAAAGTGATGGTGATATAGATGAGGATGCTATTAGTAGAATTCAAGTGGGATGGTTGAAATGGAGCAATGCGTCCGGCCCATTGTGTGATAGAAAAAGTACCGCTTAGACTTAGAAGCAAAATTTATAAGATAACGGTGAAACCAACAATGCTTTATGGCACAAAATTTTATCCTTTAAAAGAGAAGCATAAAATAAAGTTATGTGTTGCTGAGATGAGAATGCTTAAGTGGATGAGTGGCTTGTCTCTTAGAGATAGAATGCATAACGAATGTATCCGTGAAAGGGTTGGTGTAGCTCTAATGACAGACAAAGTTAGAGAAAATCATGTTAAATGACTTGGTTGCATTAAACTTCGACCATCTGATGATCTGGTTAGGATAGATGTTTTAGATTTAACTTATGTTAAGCTAAGTAGAGCTAGACCTAAAAAACTTGGACATGTATGAAAATTGATCTTAATTTATTAGAATTAAATGGAAGGATGACACTAAATTGGACACAATGAAAAAAAAGATTCATGTAGTTGATCTCATTTAGTGAGATAATGACTTCTTGTTGTTAGTATTTATTTAAATTATTTGATTGCAAAAAAGTTTACTTATTATTCATATATTCTTTATTTATTTGGTATAAACTAGAAAATTAGAAATCTATTCAACTACTTATTTATGTAGATGCATAGTTATTTTCCCATAAGATGTATAACCAGTTGCTATTAAAGTTTGATGATGAACAAAGCTTCAACAAGTGAAAAGCTTCAGATCGTTTTTCACCTTTAGTGAAGCACACTTCTCTCTTCAACCCAAGGCTTTCCTGAGGGTTGGTTGGGTTTTCATGCTGATTTTAGTCATGAATTTTAAAAATCGTGAAGGGCCGTGAAATAAAAATCCTAGAAAAAAGTGGAGAGGCAAATTTTAGGAATTTGAATTTCAACAATACGGAGATGTCAAAATCCGTGGATTTTTGGCCTTTCAACGGAATTTCTTATGTTGATAATGTGGTGCAAGAAATCTAGAACAACCAATTTTAATATATTTGGGGAAATGATACTAGTAGAGAAATCATGGAAATTTTTGTGGACTTTCCGGATATACAAAAGAATATCTTTATTTTTTTAGCTTCATTGTACTAGGCACGTTCAATTGCAGTTTATAATGTTGACCAATTGATACGGTACTATTGAATTGCATATATTGTTCAAAATTGAGCATCTGCCCTACATGACGATGAAGTGTTTGTTGGTGAAGTATTTTTTGATGTAATTTTTGTGATGTAGCTTTGTAAACTTATGTTATTTGTTTTAACAACTTTCCAGTACTTCAATTTAATTTTGGATGATTTAGATACATACCACTCAATTCTTATGTATTTACATATCAACAACCAAACTTCAATTTTTACATATATGCCACCTTACTATTCATGAAAAGGTGTATTTCACTTTTAAAAGTTAAAATAGTGGTATTTTTATGCTGATATGAAAGATTTAGGTGGTATAAATGTAAAAAGTAAAGTTTAGTTGTTAGATATGTAAATGCATATGAATTGGGTGGTATGGATATAAATGCACTTTTATTTTCTTAGATACGTTGGTTTCAGTACTTCTGTCAATTTATCTGAAGGTACTGGGGACATTCCTCACTGAATGGGAGAAAGGCAGAGAGATTTGCAAGACATTACTATCAACAACTGAGTCTGCAATAACATATGCTGAACGGCTGGTCGAATTAGCTGATAGATTGGGATTTGATGGCTGGCTGGTATTGCTTAAATTCATGCCTCTTTCTTGCATTTACTAACTTGTCTGTCTTGGTTGTGTACAACTGCTCTAATTTCTTCGATTGGTGATAAACTTGGTTTCTTTTCGTGCAATTTGCTTCTGGTTTGTTTGGGATCAATATGCTTTTCATTTTTATTTTTGTTTTTTCTTTTGTTTTTAAAAACATGTTTTTTTAGCATGCTTATTACATGTTTTTATCATTTGTTTCTAAAATCAAATTAATGTATTTTTGAAAATACTCAAAATAATTTTTAGTTGTTTCATGTGTTTTTAAAAACAATCATACTTTAATAAAATAGTCAAACATATTTTGTTTCAAATCTAAGCATAAGCCAAACAAAATAAAAATAAAAACTAAAAAAAAAAAAAAAGCTAAAAAAGACCAAAGTGATCTCAACGACATTGTAGGTGTTGTTTGGAATCACTTTTGTTTTTTGTTTTCCATTGATTGTTTTTATTTTTGTTTTGTTTTTATTTTGATTTTAAACATGTTAGGTTATGGTACCTATTTTTAAGAATAATCAAGTCAACTTTTATGTGTTTTGAGTATTTTTAACAACAAGGTGATTTGCTTTTAAAAAGAAAAAATAAAAATATGTAAAACTTATAGTAAACAAACATGTTTTCAAATATAAAAGCAAATATGAAGATAAAGTAGAAATCAAAAGTGATGTTAGATGGGCCCTTAATTTTTCAACCTATTTTGTTTAACTTCACTGTATGTTCAAACACATTATTGTTTTTTTGGGTAGTTTAGTTTGTTATTTTGGACCTTTGACTTATTTTATTTGCTACTTTCAGCCTCCGGTTTCTAATTAATACCTTTGCACACCCGCAACCTACCACCTACCCACTCCCTCTGCCCGCAGGCCCTCAAAACAGGAATCAGATTTGCTTCTTTGCCTTCTAGCTTCTCTTATAGCTTTTCTTAAGAATGAAATGATTGTTCAACCTTTGTGGATTGTTCCTAAATTCCATAAATTTAAGCATGATCTCTATAAAGACTTATCATTGGAATCACGTAGAGATAGTCTATCCGTAATTGTAGTTAGTTTATTCAGTTTCATTTCTTGAATATCTTGTTTCTGACATGTTATTCAGCTAAACATAGAAGTTCCATTACATCCACGACAAATTCCGATTTTGAAGCAATTTATTGACCATCTGACTCAAACTATGCACAGGGTTGTCCCTGGATCTCTTGTTATATGGTAACTCACTGATTTCTAAGTTCTCTTTTTAAACCACCCATACTCAGGTAAATACCTTTTCTTCATTTATTGCCTCTCATTTTGGTGATGCAGGTATGACTGTGTAACTATAGATGGTAAACTTGCTTACCAGAATCAGTTAAATAAAAAGAACAAGCCCTTTTTTGATATCTGTGATGGTATATTTTGTAATTATAGATGGAAGGTATGTGTTAAGGGCCATTTACATGCATATCACACAATTCCTTTGTATTTACATATGTAACACCTAAACTTTGATTTTTTTAACGTTTATACCAGCCAAAAAATTCCTCACATAAAAAATATCACTATTTTAACTTTTGAAAAGTGAAATACACCTTTTCATGCACAAGTGAGTTGGCATCTATGTATAAATTACAGTTTAGGTGTTAGATATGTAAATACGTAAGAATTGAGTAGGGCTGCCAAAGCGGCTCGTTGTTCGTGAACAACTTGTGTTCGGCTCGTTAATAAGCTCGTTTTCGATTCGTTCGTTGAGTTAACAAGCCCAACATGAACACGTTTTTTGCGCTCGATATATAAATGAGTCGAACACGAACAAAGATTTGTTCGTTCGTGTTCGGCTCATTTTGGCTCGAAATACTACTCATCAATTTTATATATATATATATATATATATATATATATATATATATATATAATTGATGAGTATTATTTTCTAAAAATTTAATTGACTACAAGGCTATAAAGATTTATAATCAATTAAAATTATTAGTTAAAAAATAGAATAAAAATATGTTAAATTATATTTAAATGATGTTTTAATATAAAAAATAAGATTTAAATCTTGCCCCAACCCTTAACATCCTACAATTGCATGACCAGGGTTGTCAACACGACTCTTTGTTTGCGAATTGCTCGTGTTTGACTCACTAAGCAAACGAGCCTAACACGAACATATTTTGTGTTCGAAATACAAGTGAGCCGAACACGAACATATTTTTTGTGTTCGAAATACAAGTGAGCCGAACACGAATAGTGATTTTTATTTAATGAGTCAAACACGGGCTGAGCCTCGGCTCTCTCGTGTTCGTCTCGTTTACACTCCTAGAATTGAGTGGTATGCATGTCAATCTTCCTTGTCTTAATTTCTTTGAGTATTCTTTAATGTGAACCTCTTTTCGTTGTACTTAAATTTTTCATGTTTTTTTTTTCTTTTTTATTTGTGCAGAAAAATTACCCAAAAGATTCAGGTGCTGTTGCAGGTGATCGCAGGTTTGATGTATATATGGGAATTGATGTTTGGGGCAGGGGTACATACGGTGGAGGAAAATGGAATGTAAGTAGCCTGAATGACGTGGCAGCCTTAATGTGTAATTTAAACAAGTTTTATTGGTGGCTAAGCTTCACTTATATGTTGTAACAAGAACCTGATTCAACATTAACATAAATTGCAGCGAGAAACTTGAATTGTCATTATAAAAAAAATCTGATTAAGTTTTTTTAAACTGAGCAAATTATTAGTTGGGCATTTACATACATACTACCCAATTCCTATGTATTTTACTATCTAACACCTAAAGTTTATATTTTACTTATATACCACCCAAGTTTTTCATATCACATAAAAAATTCCCCAATTTTAATTTATAAAAAGCAAAATGTACATTTTCATGCATTGGTAAGCTGGCATGCATGTAAAAAATGAAGTTTAGTTGTTAGCTATGTATACATTGAAATTGAGTGGCATGTATATAAATCTTCTTTATTTTTTATGGAAAATGCAGTTTGAACAGCTGGACATAGAATTGGGTTTGAATAGGCAACCTAAATTTTAGTTGTAGGGTAAATGCACTAATTCTGGTTGCACTTTGATGCGCTCTATAATTGCTTTACATCAATGTTATAATTAAAGAGGCTATGGAGAAAGATTGAATTTTGTTTTTTGAGTTAATGAAAGAACCAAGATACATTATTAATAGACAAATAAGGATAGCTAAGTGGGGTCAGTCAAGGGCCCTGAAAGGTAGAAAACTAAGAACAAAAAAATGGTTATTAAATGCATAGAATTAATTACTTCCTGATGAAAGTAAATAACAAGAAAACTGAATAAACTAAACACAATTGGTTTCAAACACTGGTTTAGCTGTATCTTTTGGACAATTTCTTACCTATGCCAGTTTTTGTCTCTTGGATTACCACTTTCCTTTCTAAATCTTAGTATCTTATTTTCATTAGAGTTTGAGAATTATATCTTTTTACTTTATCATACGCTTCTTTTGTTGTTGGGAATAATTTTTCACATATATTAGTGTGTCTCTAGCTTAGGTATGGATGTTATATTTTCCATCATCCAGTTCGGGATTAATTTGATTCGGACATTTTTCTTGGTAACTCCCAGCCCAAACGTGAGTAAACAAAGAGATGGGTGTGGTCCATATTTTAGTAAATGTTAAGAACCTCCATTGTGATTTGTAATTCTCGTTACCTTCATTAGCCTTATCCCAGCTGATAGTAGACTACTTATGATTCATAATATTTTCCTTGGATTATTACTTGCATTTATGTTTGTTACTTGCATGGTAGACGAAGGTTGGCCTTGATGCACTGAAGAGAGATGATGTTTCTGCTGCTATTTTTGGGCCAGGATGGGTTTACGAAACTCAACAAGGACCAGACTTCCAGACTGCGCAAAATAGGTACTTGGTAAAAAACTTACTGTAAAAATTCATCAATGACAAATTTTGTCAATACTAAATATTAAGTACTCCATCTCCTCGCTCAATGATTAACATCTACATTATCTTCCCTGACTTCATCCTTCCAACATCTTTTCTCTAATCTTCATTATTTTCCACTTATGGCCGCGCTAAGCATTACTTGTGTTGTTAGATGTATCGACGGTTCATATAACCATCCAATATATCAAAATTTAATGCTGAACACCTTATGTTTATTATAATGTAAATTATTACTATTTATTTGTGGTTCATCTACTGTGGGATATTGTACAAATTTTAAAAGAGAAACTAGTTAGTGATTTTATGTCTTTAAGATCAACAAGGCATCCGTGTATTTGTAAAGTTACAATTGTGATATTCGTTCAGTGATAAAGCTCAATAGGTGTTTCAAAAGGATGATGAAATATACTCTCAAGGATAAATAAGAAATATGGATTTTGTGGTGGTGGAAAGGTAATGAGGTTGGCTAAATGTTATTTCAATGATGCATGGGTTTATTCTTTAGCAAACCATTAAATGTGGATGCTGTTACTTCTCGGCTCCCTGTCATATGTAGTCCATTTTCTTGTTGAGATGGATATTTCTAGCCTTTTGTCTTAATAGCCATGGATTGATATTTCTTCAAGTGGCCATTAGCAAAAAGTAGAATTTAAATGTTTGCCCTTATGTTGCAACTTTCGTAAATTTTTTTGTCTTGAGTTTTTTTAATGCTTTAAAGCTTTCTCGGAATTAGGGAAATCATTCTTGATGGTTTCATTTGCTGAGGTAAGCTCTTTCAATCATTTTATGGGCTCACAAAATCATTGTGCGGCATGTATTCATCATCAATTTCAAGATTTCACTGGAAGTTTAATGAGTATGGTGGATAAAATATTTCAACTAGTTTTATTTCATCGAGCAACTAAAATATTTCATCTAGTTTTTTGTCATATTCCGAGCAAAAAATTATAACTCTAATAATTTTGGCATTGTGGACTTGGTTAATGTTCGAGTCAGAGTGAACCACTTATCTAGGATGTCATTTCTCTCTGTTTTTTCTTAAAAAAAATTTGCCTGATCTAATGTATTTATCTTTTCTCTCTCTATAGCAGTTTCATATTATCGCTTTGCCAGGAACATTTTTTACCTGCTAGTTATAAAATTCATCTCGTAAAGAAAGAAACTATAGCCTAACTCTCTGCGATTGCATTCCAAAGCCTAATCCCCTCATTGCAGCTCACAATTAAGGCCACTACATCAATCCCTAGCCTACATCATCCGTTAAAATCCACTAACATAATTCTTCTTTCATGGTAGCTCTCAGCCACCATTAAATTCCACACATCCCTTAGGCTCCAAAAGACCACTTCCTCTTCCTCTCTCGTATCAAACAAGAACAAGGGACTTCCTTCCACATAAAATCCACTACATCGGAGTGCAAGCAACATTGCTGGGAGATACTACAAATCCTGAGCCGATTGACAGCTTAGAAGCTTTTGGAGCTGAGATGTGATGAGGGACAACTTTAGGCTCCCACATTGTCATTTATAGAGATTTTGTGTAACGGGCTGTGAGCTGCAGTTTTGTAGGGTTTTGTTAATCTCGAGGCTCATTGTGTTAGACACGCCGAGCCCGCCAAATAATTTGAAGACTTATTTTAGGCGCAAGACTGAAGGATGATTTAGTAATTTATTATTTATGATTGTGTGCTATAAATAGGGCTAATATATTTAGGATTGGGGCTATGATGAGATAGTTGACTTGAGTCTTAGGGTTAGGGTTTGGAAGAAACTACCTATCTCTCGAATCGTAGGTGCTAGGTTTAGGGTTTTAGATGGATCACCTTTCTTTTAAATTGTAGTTGCTCATCTCTTATGCACTTGAGTGTGTTGTTTGGAGTTCTTGTTTGTTTGTTCGGAGATGAATCAAATTAGCCCTAATTTGGATTTTCTCACATATTTCTTGCAATTTGTTTAATGATTTTGAATCTATTTCATATCGAATTGGTATCAAAGTTGCTCAGTTCGAAAACTTTCTTGGTGGAGACTCATCTTTTTGGGCGGAGACTAGCCACATCAAGATTGCGGGCCTGTTCAGTGGAGGATCATGGAAGGATCGCGGCGTGCCAAGCCTCGATACAATTATAGGAAATGGTAGTTCTTGAAAGAGATAGTTTTTGGAATTATGGCATACCCTATTGCGCATGCCCTGTTGCGATAAAGTTGTAGTTCTGGGAAGAGCCAACAACAAATTTCTCATTCATGATTTCTCGCAGTAAGTTTTTGCTCTGCTCTGCTACGATTCGAGCCCTAGAGCGGAGACTAGCCTAGTTGTGATTCGCATGCTAGGAAAAACCAACAACAGGATAGCTCATGATTTCTCGCTCCTGACCACTGCCCCCTCTCGATATAGATGAGAATTGAGCTTGTTGGGATGTTAACGATGAGATTGCAACGTACAAAGTTCGCCTTTGCGATTGAAAACAGTTCAGAGAGTCATAGCGGCCAAGAAGTAGATGATCTGGAGAAGAAATTAGAGACAGAGGTAAACTAAATCAGATTTGAAATGGAGGAGCGTTTCTCGTTACTAGAGGGGCGCTTCTTGTCAATGGAGGAGAGATTCATGGCTATGGAAGAAATGATGAAGAAAATTATGGAGCGTCAATCGAATTTGCCACCGCTTACCTCAGGATCGAGCGCGACCTTAGGAACGAAAGCGAGTTGTAGCAATATGAAGGATTTGTGTGGCATCAGTGCCGAATCGTTGCGTTAGGCGAATATGGGGCCGCGGGATCGAGCGAAAGATTTAGGAACGAACTTGAGCGACAACACTTGGAAGGAATAACGTGACATTTGAACGGTTGGAACAAACAGAAGCATGTGAGATAGAACGAAGGGGTCGGGAATGGATTCGAGCGGTAACATTTGGAGGGAATGACACGACATACATGGGTTTAGAATGTGTGGCAGTAGACAGAATGGGACTGTGTGCAACTTGGGGCTGGAGAAGTTTGCTTCAAAGAATTTCGACCTGGAACAGGAGACCACGGTCGATGTGACCCACCCCGACGAAGGGCTGCATCCAACCGCGCTAGTGTTTTTAGCTGTGGAAGGCGATTTCGTAGTAATGACGGAAATAAGCTTGGTGGAGAAGAGCAGGGGAGTTTGTATGGGACTGATTTTGACACTGCAAAGTATTTAGGAGGGAGATGAGATAGTGGTGTTTCTTGGTGACCCTTGTTTGTGCAAGAACTTATTGTCGGCAAATCCATCATAAGTATCACCTATGTTGGAGTGTCCTATACTTAAGATTGTGAAGGGGTTGGGATGTTTTTCGAACTTACAGGATACTACTGAAAGTTAACGAAGGGTTGCATTTCAATTATGCGACCGTTGATAGAGAAATTGAAGAATGATAACTTTCAATGAGAGAAAGCGGTGGCCCAGACATTTAAGAAGTTAAAGATGGCCATGATGGGTGTACCCGTGCTGGCTTGACTTAATTTCAACCAACCTTTTATTATAGAGATGAATGCTTCATGCTACGGATTAGGCACATTCCTCATGCAGTGTCAAAGTCCCATCACTTATTTCAATCAAGTACTAACTGCTAGAGCCAAACTCAAGTTCATTTATGAGTGGGGCCTATACGATGTGATCCAATAACAGTTTCCTTTTTTTCTCACCTTGAGGACATTGTGTCTTTTTGGGAGGGGAGTAATGTTTGACTGGTGCCAAAGGACAATTTAGTGTTTTGATAGTTATTTTTTTGTGAGGGTATAAACAATGTTTAAGATTAGGTTATGATGAGATTGTTATCTTGAATATTTGGGTTATGGTTTTGAGTGAGATCGTCTACTTCTCGAATTGTAGGTGTTAGGTTTAGGTTTTGGGAGAGATTGCCTACTTTGCTTATCTTTTATGCATTTGAGTTGTGTTATTTTGTATTGGTGAAGTAAATAATTTTATTTGCCCTAATTTTCTGATGGAAATTTGCCTCCATTTCATGAAGTCCTGGAGTCAAGGGACAATGGGGCACACTAACTCGATTTCAGATTGTTGTTGTATCGGAGGAAGGGGTTCGCTTTAATAATTCCTTTTTCTTTGAATTTGTTGAGTTATAGGTATTACAGTATGATCCACTGTTTTCTGGTCAATTGTCCCTCTAGGTTAGCTGTGAGATGGATGAGGCAACTTGCTCGTGATTTTCTTGTAACTGAATTATCTCTTCTATATTTCAACATTTTTAATTTTTTTTAATACGTTTCAGCAGCACAGATTTCATTTGATTTTAAAATGTATCTTTTTTTCCTTTATTTTATTTTGATCTGTGCAGGTGGTGGTATATTGTTGAGAAATCATGGGAAGTTCTCCAAAGCTATCCAAATATGTTACCTTTTTATTCAAACTTTAATCAGGTAGAGTTAATATGCTCATTTAATGTCTTAATTGGTGCAATGCAGTTAAGCAGCTATAAAATTGAAAGTTTGTGCCTATATGTGTTGGTGTTATGTGGCCTTCACGGTTTAAAGTCTATTCTAGCATAAAAACTAATATATTGTCTTAATATGGCCTTGTCTTATCATGTAATATATTTGTCAAATATATTTATAGGGTCATGGGTATCAATATTCTATAGGAGGGTTCCGAGTTGCTAATAGTCCCTGGAATAACATGGCTTGTCAAGGCTTTCAGGTACCCTACTATTTCTTCTCAATTTCTGTAGTTGAACTTCACTTAACGCAATTTATACAAAATTCAGAGGTATTTATTCTTATTAGTTTCATATATGATATCATTATCATTATTATTACTTCAGCTGCAGGATTAAGTAACATTTGGTTGTTTTTATTTTTGCACGATCCATTTGAACTGTAATCTTTTATTCCACATAATGGTTCACTTTATTTTTTGAATAAAATATGATAGAAATATTTGGCTCTTTAACGGCTGGCAAATGTAATTATGCTCATATCTCATAATTGTGAAAGCATTAAAAGAAAACATGCTCATATGTTACTCTTGTAGAGGCATATTTAAGGAAAAAAAATTGGGTCAGGATCCCGACTGAAAGTTTGGTCAATATGAATCTCAAAGTTGAATTTATTTTGAGATAAGTGCAATATAATATCTGATTGATTAGTTGGTTGTTATATTCATCGCAAAGCAAATCAAATAGTCTTGAGATCCATCTTCACTCAATTTTTTTCATATTAAGGGATCCTAGTGAATCTCTCATCATCTATGGATTTCACAACTATTTATTTGAAACATTTTTAGTTCTAATTTAAAATGATCATTCTACTTTTGGTAGTCTGATGTTTCTATATTTGGTTTCACTATTATACATTGGGTTGAAGAGATTCAAAGATAAGGTTAGTGAATAGATGATGACAGTCTGCAGGATTATTGCAATTATTCAATAAAAAAAAAAGAAAAATTCACTTCATATTGTATTGTGCTCGTATAAAAGAAACAACAACAACAACAAAGCCTTAATCCCACTACGTGGGGTCGGCTACATGAATCCTTTTTCTCGATTGCGTCCTATTTAGTGTCATATTTTCATTTAATTCTAGTAAATTAAGATCATTTTTAATACAATAAGCCCAAGTCTTCCTAGGTCTACCTCTGTCTTTGTTAACACAAGTCGAATCTAAAACATCTACTCTCCTAATTGGATCATTATATGGTCGACGTTTAATGTTACCAAACCATCTAAGACGAGTTTCTCTAATTTTGTTCGTCATAGGAGCTACACCAACCCTATCACGAATATATTCATTTCGCATTTTGTCTCTAAGTGTAAAGCCACTCATCCACCTAATCATTCTCATCTCGGCAACACTTAACTTATTATTATGCTTCTCTTTTAAAGGCCAATATTCAGCGCCATAGAGCATGGCAGTTCTCACCACCGTCTTATAAAATTTTCCTTTCAGTCTAAGTGGTACTTTTCTATCACACAAAAGGCATTGCTCCACTTCAACCAACCAACTTGAATTCTACTATTAACATCCCCATCTATATTACCATGGCTTTGAACAACGGACCCAAGATATCTAAATTGTTCACACCTTTTAATAGTTTGATCACTCAAAGTCACACTTCTGTCACGAGAGCTATTACTACTAAAATTACATTCCATGTATTCAGTTTTAGTTCTACTTAAATGGAGGCTTTTAGACTCCAATGTAGACCTCCATAATTCAAGTTTTTCTGCATGCATGTACACAATCAAATAAATGTCAATTTCTAACCTGAGAGATAGTTCCTTGGGAATGATCTCCAATGCTCAAGTTAGTGACCAAGTCATAGTAAGATCATTCAACTTAATTCTAATTGTAAGAGATGGCACTTCATGTTGATACTTAGCCTATGGAGGCTTATTTTTCAGAGAGAGAGGTTTCAATTGATTGAAAAGCAGATAAAAGCTGAATAAATGGGGGCTTATATTTATAGATATGGCCAAGGATTATTTAAATAAGACAAAAAGACTAACGCTTCTTTGGAATGGACAATGAAGATCACACATACCTCACCAAAAATTGAACTCATAAAAAGTCTCCTGGTGACATTGGGCCTCTATGAATGGGAATAAAGAGGATTCACTTGTTTTAGATCATGGTGGAGTCCATATTTTGGATTGGCAGGGACAATTTCAAAGACTTTTCTCCTCGATTAGGTTTGATGCAACTCCATTATTTTCAAAGTTAAATTTGGTACTGTTTGTTGTTTTGAGTGTAGAGATTTCCAAAAGATATGATGTGCAGCAACTTTGAGCATAATGTTCATAATAGTGAATGAAGTTTTGGAGTTTATTGAATAATCTCATGCAAACAAGTGGGGCAGCGGTGACAATTTAGATCACTATTCTTTGCTGCGGGTGGAACCGAAATTTTGTTGAGTTGTTCGAGTGAATCCTTGGGATTGGTTGAGTCAATCTTAGCTTATTTAGGTACTAGTCACATCTCAATTTATTCTCTTACAGGCGCTTTGAAATTTATGCTTCATTTTACAAATTGTGCTTATTATTTTTAATTTTTTTTTACATTACAAATTGTGCTTATTCATGTAGAGTTTCTCACAAACGCAATATTTGTCTCCTTATTTCCAATTATTTTATGAAAAGTCTAGTAAGATTTTTTGACAACTTATTTGTATTCGTGGGGCATTAACAAATTAACTACTAATACTTAATATGAAAATAAAAATCAAGTATAACATGTGATGGATTAATGAGTTTCCATACTAACTATTGATACATTTTTTTATCAACTGGAGTTGGGTCTTCCTTGATCGTAATTTTTTTTAAAGACTCCATTGGATGTTTGCAGCCTTGTATTCATCTCAAATTTCTTTTGTAAATTCAAAACCTATGTGCTGAGATATGGATTTCCCTTTTTGTTGTACAACTATTTGTGTGTGTAAGAGATATTTTAAAGAGCATGCTTAGGAGATATTTTAATTGAGTTGGATCCTTGATTTCAAAATTTTAGCTAAGGCCCTCTTTGGGATCACTTTTTGTTTTCGGTTTTTCAATTTTGAAAACAAAAAAGAGTAGAAAACTAACCTATGAGGCTTATTTTCAAAACATAAAAAACACAGAAATTGTGTTTGCACTATTTTAAAAAACAAGTTTTTCGAAGCATTAGCTGGAGCTTGCCCCAAGTTTTTCGAAATCGGATTGTTGATTGGTTATGGTTATGAATTTAGAAAATTTAGCTCGAAGATCGTTAATTGGTCAAAGATTGATTCAAATTTTGGCTCGGATCAATATCGTATCGAAATAAACGAGCCGAGCTATGAACCAAAGTTTTGGATTGAATTTTTTTTAAGCCGATTTTGAGCCGACCCCAACTCAACTAGAAATTGGATCGTTAACAACCGTACTATCAATATGATCAAACAAGTGATGTGTCCATTGATATTTCTAACATGATTTGAAGTTACAATCACGAGCATGGTCTCCATTGTGATTGTCTAGTCCATGAGAACTATGGTCACCTCTTGAGTGGAAAATGGTTTTGTTTTATCCTATTGACTGATTGGCAACTACTAATAGGAAAAAAAAGAACATAAAAGGAATATGATAAATATGTAAATATTCTAAATTAGGAGTATATAATACAAAATTTAAAGCATATCTTACAATTCTAGTATCTTAAAATATTTAAAGCATATCTGCAACTTTGCAATCTTGTATTTTCCAAGATAACAATAACATTTTGTTATTTTGTTTTTCCTATTTTAAATATGTTCTTTAATATAAATTAGTAGACCATAAGAGAGAATGTTGTTATCTTTATAGCCTAACATTAGGAGACAGCTCCTTTTCAAAATTGTATGATTTTGTTGAGACAGAATAAACTATTGTAAAAAAAACTTAAGTTACTTCTATTTAATCAGGAGAGAAAAATCCTATTTTAAATGTTTCAAATCTACAAGGAAAATATTTTATATCAAAACGGGCTTCTCTCCTAATGCCTAATTTGTAATACAAGTGAGAGGGGAACTTCCCGCTTGGACCCTTTCCTTGATTTCTGCTGCATTGCCACGATTTTCACTTGTCTTGTGACTGCCTCACCGTCTGGATCGTGTGCATCAAAGTCTGGGCAGCATGGACTAGTTCATACTGAGATTCTGAGGGTCGACAGACCTTCCATACGTGGATTTATAGCCTCTTTGTGAGAGGGGTCCCACTCAGATTTACCCTAGGCCAATATATTATATTTTCTTTTTGTGTTTTAGGTTTTTTGTATTGGATTGTGTTTTTGTCAGGATAGCCGCCAACGACCCCTGTTTTCCCTTTTATAGGTGTATCCAAGGGAGAGTGGTGCTCTGGATGCATCTCGTTCCAAGATGATGATTGTCTTCCAAGGGTTGAGTATTGCTTCAGCTGTCTATCGTTCCCTAGGGGATATTTATCTTTCCCTAATTTCTCCGCATCCCTCCAGCTTTGCTACCATGCGTTCTCCTTGCCGTAGCCACCCGACAACAACCCTTTTGTTGTTCTTCCTGCAGTTCCTCGCTGTCCAGTCATCCTTCTTGTTGTTGCAACCCCTGGACAGTCCTCGTTTTGCTATCTCACAGTCCCACGCACTTTCCACGACTGCCATTGTCATTCACGCTCGCTTCAGCCGTTTCTGGTTGTTTTGCTGTTGTTCTAGCCCTCCCAAACTGCTTCCCTGCCATCTAGCCACTGCCATAGGCTCCTGCACTGCCTCCCTACCACATCTCACTGTCCCAACCACTCGGAATCCCCTCCCCACAGCTTAGTTGCCGTTCTAGCCACCCAACACTGGTTCAAATCGTTGTTTCCCCGCTGACCAGCCCGCTTATCCACTTCCTGTCATCCCGGGCAGAGAATATCCCCTACTTCTCTGCTGTATCGCCCACGCGCTCCACCTCCCCACCTTGTCTTCACATTTCAAACCCCCAACGACGACCACCACCAAGTCCACCACCATTGGTACACCCTAGTCACAGTTTGTATGATGTGTCTGTTGCTATTTCTATTTACATTTGTGAGATTGTATTTCTTAATTTTTAATTCAGCAATGTTATTTGATTTTCCTTTGTTGTTCGGGTTAACTCTAGTATCAACGAGCATATAAAGTGGGCAATGAAAGTCGTGTTATTGCTCAAATATAAGGTATTGTGACATGCAAAACTATAATGCAAGTTAATAATGCTTACTTAGATACAGAAGGTCTGAAAAGGATAGCATATTTTATACCTTATCAATATATTTATATATATTTATATAGTCTAAATTTATTTATCTTTATTTATTAGAGCTGATCACTAGGTTGGTTGATATGAACATTTCATATTTGAATAAGCTTGAACAAAATAATAAACCCATTGGTAGTTTTTTCTCTTTTGGGCTGCCATTTACTCTTGCATGGTACTTATAATCCTAAACTATTTTAATGCTTTTTTAAATTCAAGAAGTGTTTTAATAATTACAACTTATGAGAGAAATAATACATTATTTAGTTCAATTCATGTCGCTTTAATTTCTTTCTTTCTTTTTTTTTTACACAAAGCTAGGCTGCACAAGATGTTTTCTAATCCATATAGAAGACTGTAAATAATAATTTACTTGGTTGTTTAAATGCCCATTTGAATGTCGGTTGGATATAGCTGCATTATTTAGTATGATGATCAGGCAGGACAGCCCAATCCCTGGAAATTCAAGCCCATGCTTGACAAAAAATGACTCACACCAGGTTAATGATCAAGTCTAATATCAATATAGTATTATACGAAGTGTATGAGAAAAATCTAGTTTTTGAAAATTTTCAAATCTAAAAGCAAGGAAACAGCTTCATTTCAAATTAAAATTAGAGATATATTTTATAGTTTATTAATGACGTCTCATTTGATCAAAATTTCAACCAAAAATAATTTGCTTTTTGAGCATTCCACCATCATCAAATCAAATTATGCATTATTTAATAAATTATTTGCACTGTATTATATTTACTTTTTTTCTTTACATGGTTTAGATTTTCTAGTCGTTCTTTTGTTTGTTTCACAGGCTATCCTAGATTGTAAGGAATCTTCCCAAAGTTCTGTGCAAGTGTTCATCAAGTAAGTTTACTAACGCTTAGTAAACTTCCGTTCTAAATTTACATAAATTGATGTTTTGCAGCAGTTCAAAACTGACACTCTTGTAAATAATATATTTGTGAACATTAGAAAGTATTTTATGGGTATTATTGTAGATTTGTAAATAATATCCGGTGCCTCCTGAGTCCTGATGATTAAGTGTTGTTCTTTGAGTTTTGTAAGGCCCCTGTTTAACAGAGCCTTGTTCATATTAAAGTCGACTATTAACATAGGTACTGCTGCTGGAGTGTTTATGTTATGCAGGCATATGGCTGCTTTCCACTATAAATTTCATGTTGTGGAAGGAGTATCTGCTTTTTGTTGTATGTACTCTAAGTTTTGCACACATGGATTTCGTTAAAGTAACATTTATTGTTACTTATATTCATTCTAACTTATCCATTTATTAAAAACAATTCAGAAACTGAAACCTTCCTGGAATTTTAATTTGGAAATGGCATTCTATCATTTTCACAATCGTGCTAGGCATATATATTGGATCATGTCTTTTTTCTCTGTAATTAATTTAGATTGCCAAGTTCGCTTTTCATCTAGCTTCCAAAACAAACTCCGGATTTGGCCCAACTTTCTGATTCAATCGGATCCAAAATCAGCAAACAAATTACAAGAAATATGTGGGAAAATCCAAATTCGGACTGCTTTGATTAATCTCTAAACAAACAAAGAAGAACTTTAAACAATATATTTAAATGCATAAAAGATAAGCACTTATAATTTGAGCGGCAGGCTATCTCTTTCGAATTCTAACACTAGCACTTATACTTATAATTCGAGAGTTATGCAATCTCTCCCAAACTCTATCCCTAAATCTCATGACAACAATTTCATCATAACCTTAACCCTAAACATATTAACCCTATTTATACCCACAATAATAAATTTCTCTTTTAGCCTTATTTCTAAAATAAGTCTTCGAATTTTTTGGCGGGCTCAACGTGTCTAACATTACTCCCTTCCTGAAAAGATACCTTGTCCTTAAGGTAGAAGAGAGAAAATTGCTCTTGGATCAAGTTTTATGGCTTCAACATGACATCATCATTCGGTAATTCTTTCCATTTAATCAGAAAATTGTAGCGACCTTCATGAGTATGAAATGTCATTTTGTGCACATCCTTCAGCCATATCTCACTCTAATTTCTTCTCCGAAGCCTTTTTTTTGTTGACATTACTACCAGGATGTTTTTTGATCATAGAGGCTAAACTTTGTACTTCAAAATCCCCCGTTGGTTTCGCGAATAGTTGTAATTGAGACTATGTGCTTAGGGCGCTTCGTATTGCTTCCTAAAGGAATCAAATCATGGTTGTGCTACTAGGGCATGATGCGCTTCTATCTTTGGCTTCCTTGTACTTGTCGCGATCCCGACCTGTCAATTGTGACATTATCTTCATTATCTTTATGTTGCGATCCAGACGTTGCTTCATTGTACTTGCTGCAATCCCATTATTGCTTACGAACTAGCTTAATCACAACTGCATCGCATCACTATGGCACCCAACCACCCATGTTGCTTCCAAGATAGCTTGATTCGAGTGATTGCATCACTCTGTATGCCTCGTTCTCCTCTTCCTAGCTACCCCGTGATATCCTTGGTCCCTGTATGTTGTGATCCTATATTTATTTCCCGGAAATTTGTACGTCAGAATCCTGTCATTTTTTTCCTGACACTATTGTATCACGATTGCTCTGTATTTCGCGAACCTTCTCGTCCCAACTTGCTTGTGTATCATAACTGTATAGCGTGGTTCGGTCACAAAGGATGCTGTAGGCCGCGATCACACAAAAGGGACGTCTATATCTCGGGATTTCGAAGTTGTCTTATCATAATCAAATGCTTTGATACTAGTTTGGTATGCATGGAGATGAATTGACATCGCAAAATTAGGACAAATAAAATTCTTTACTGCAGCAATGCATAACAACACAACACAACTCCAATGCATATAAGATAAGCACCTACAATTTGAGAGGTAGGTGATGTCTCGCAAACCCTGACCATAGTATCTACAATTCGAAAGGTGGGCAATGTCCCACCCAAAACCTTAACCCTAATACTCAAGATAACGATTTCATCATAACCTACCCCTAAACATATTAGCCTTATGTATACCATCACAAAATAATAACTAAATTACCCTTAAGCACCGGTCTAATATTTTCTCACTATTTTTTTCTAAATTGCCACCACATCCATTTAGTCGGGGGTTTTTTTTTTGCCTCTTTTTAAAATTTTGGTAATAAAAAATTGCTTTTAAGAGTTAGATATATTAAAGTGTGGTAGTCATAAGAAAATTTTTATCTGATTTTTTCAAAAAATAAGCAAAATTTTTATAATACTCGTAAGAGCTTCTAAAAAATTAATTTTCTTACAAACCTATTAATTGCATTTACAACCGCCTCAAATGTACACTAAAGGGCCATTTGGGTTTGCTTTTAATTATATATCTTTATTTTGTTTCAGATAGTTTGAGTGCTTGAAAAACAAACTAATTTTTTTAGAAACAAAAAATAAAAAAAAACACTCAAAAAATGCACTAACCAATTATGTTTTTAAAATAAAAGCAAAAACAAGAAACAATGTGATCCCAAATACGTCTTTAGTTTTTCCTTTGTTTATCTTATCTTTTTTTGAAACTTTTTATGATAAATTGCTTGAATTAAGCGCATACATACAATTGCTAGTTTTGAGGATGGATCTTACATTGGAGGAGGGAGCATTACATGTAAAGGAGGCCTTGGCATCAATGATTTTTTCTCAACTAGGCTTTTTTCGGGGAAACTTGCTTTGGAGCAGCCAATTTCCTTGACTTATCATGTAAGTTGTACAAGTGAAAATTACTTGTTTTTATTATCTGAGTTTTCTACATACTTGGTTTCAGACGGAAATAACATTTGAAGTGTTTTGGGATGAAACTACTGGAAATGTAGAAAGCTTTAATAAATTTATTCGCTCTTCTTCCAGATTATTGCATTAGCAAGACCTGAGCTCATAATCGACTATTCTTTCCTCAATGGTTTTGCCTACACGTTAAGATGACCATGCTCCATCTTTATATAGGTTAAATCTGATGCTAACTCTCTGATGGGACTCGTGCTTTCATTCTCCCCTAATCCAAACGGGATAACAAAAGTTCTCCTTTTGCCTGAATCCATGCTTCCCACTTGCCAACTAACAACAAAATACGATCGAATCATTCTCACAAAAAAAGCTACTCACCAGGACCTTTCATCAGCCTCAGACTGGATCCAATATGATTCAGACATCATGATGGATGGTCACACAATGACTGAAATCGGACTTCTCTGCTACTTAAAGAAGCCAGCCGAAGCGAATACCACCTTAACCAACAAAGCAACCGATCGATCACCATACGCCGCTTCCCTCGGTCTCATCCGCCTCCAAATTTCTGGACAAAGCATCCAATTCCCATCCGCTGACTCATGGATTATTCAAGGTGAAAATATTTCCTGGTCCTCAAACGATGAAGGAATCAGAGCCGTCAGCATTAAAATTACCTGGAAACTGAAGGCAGGCTCATCACAAGCCTTTGTGGCATACAACATATATGTACAGAAAGTATCCAGTGACATGAATAACCAGGATTGTAACATGGAAGTTAGTGCAGAGTTTCTAGCTGCTACTAAAGCTGGAATCTATTATGTATCAGCTCTTGAAGTTCCCAGTGGCGTAACTAATCTCAACTTTTTCATTCAAATTTGTGCGATTGATGGGACTTTTCAGGACCTTCGTAAATCTCCTACATATCCATTGGAAGTTGAAGGTCGGTAAGTCTTACATTTGATTTTGGTTTCTGGAAGGAAGTTTCCATTTGATTTGTAACTTTTTTCTATCAATTCAATTTGCAATTTAACTTGTTATCCGTCCGCTAATAATAAATCAGAAACTAATATGGTACTGTGCGTTAAGTTTCAGAGTACTTTTTTTAGTTCATTGATCTAACTTTTTTTTTGTGAGGAAAATTTGCATACTACCACTCAGTTGTTATGCAATTACATATCTGATACCCTATAGCTTAAAGTTTTTACTTACATGCCACCTTCTCTATGCATGACAATGTGTATTAGACTTTTTTTTTAGGGTTAAAACAGTGGTAGTTTTGATGTAATATGAAAGATTTGGGTGGTATAAATGTGAAAGATTAAAGTTTAGGTGTTAGATATGTAAGAACATGAGAATTAAGTGGTATGTATGTAAGTGCTCCTTTGTTTTGTTGCATTTCTTTTACTGGTGACCTGCTAATGGTTTTTCTGTTCCAAATTGCTGGAGGCATTATTGTACAGGATGAAAGAAAACCGTTTTAATTTTTATTTTTTATTTTTATTTTTTACTTGAAATAAAATTAGATTAATGTAGTAATTGAGAAATGCAATCTAAAATAGTTTTTTTGCTAAGTTATGTAATAACAATTAGTTAATATTTGAACTAATCATGACAATTAATAAAATTCCTCAACCATATAAAGAGATGCTGTCGAAATGGCAAAGGAGCCAGTTTAATGAAAAATTATTTCATACGGACACCGCAGGTAGAGATGCATGTGGTGCCCGATCTGCACCGTTGATTACTGCAAAAATGTATTTCCGTAGGCCTCACTTTTAACATTTTTTTTTTTATATTATTTTGATTGCGGTGATCGACGGTGGAGAACGGACACTGGTAAAACATAATTAGTAAGTTATAGCAAGCACTCAAAATAATTTTTAGATATTTTAATTATTTTTAAAAATTAGTTAATTTATTTTTTAAAATAAAAATAAAAACATGCAAAAAAGATATTAAACAAGCATACTTTTAAAATTTTAAAAAATTGCAAAAAATAAAACTCCCATGCAAGCCCTTAATTGTCATGTTGTTTTCAAATGAGGATGTGGTTAGGGTTGTCGAAAACGTTTATTCTTTGCAAACAACTCGTGTTTTGACTCAGTAAGTAGTTCGATTCATTTGTTAAGCAAGAAAGCCAAATATTAATACATTTTTTAAGTTCCATTTATAAGAGTCAAACAAGAAGAGGGAAAGATATTACATTAGTACTACACACGTAGAGTAACGTGCGTAGCCAATGAAATCAAGCCACGATACCCCGCACAACACAGAAAAAAAAAAACAACGCAGTAACACGGGGAATATTCCCCCCCGTGTTATTCATGTGTTATTGTGTGCTATTTATGTGTTATTGTGTTCTGAGAATATTATCGGTGTTATAATAACACAATAACACAACATGAATAACACAATAACACAAGAATAACACGGGAGAGAATATTCTCCCGTGTTACTGTGCTGTTTTTTCTGTCGTGAATATTTCTTGTGTTATTCAAATGTTATTGTGTGTTATTCATGTGTTATTGTGTCCTGAGAATATTTTTTGTTGTTATAATAACACAATAACACATCAATAACACATGAATAACACGTAATAACACATGAATAACGCGCAATAACACATGAATAACACAGGGGGAATATTCCCCGTGTTACTGTGTCGTTTTTTTTGCTCTGCCGCGTGAGATGTCGTGGCGTGATTTGATTGGCTACGCACCTTATTTTTACGTGCGTAGTACTGATTCCAAGAAGAGTCATTTCTTATGTTTTTTGCTTGAAATAAATAATTAATCAAAAATAACATAATTATATTTTTTTATTAAAATTTTATGATATATATAATAGAAAATTATAAATTTAAAAACATATTAAATTATTTTAATTAATTTATATATTTTAAAATATCTAAAACTAATCAAAGTTGTATTCCTATTAAAAAAAATAAACTATTTATATATATAATTAAAGCCCTAAATCCCCGCATTCGTGACCATCTTCTTTTCCTTCGTTTAGGTTTTCTGTGGCGAGGGCGAGGCTACGATACGAGGCGAGGGGAAGGTGAGGGCGACTGAGAAAATCTTTCCTTTCCGTCCCAAGGATTTCTACCAAGAGGTGAGAGATTATTTAATCAGTTAGTAAAGAGAGGCTGCGAAGCCTGCGATTATCTTGGATCTATTGGCTATTACCACTGTAATCCGTTAATTTACATACGCCGCACATTATTCTTATGGATTTATCTAGATCCGTTCTTAGATTATATGAGTCAAAGTTTGAGTGTTGCTTTTACATTTCTAGATTTTCTGGTTTTTTGTGGTTTTGTTGTGGATCTGATTTGGGGTTATCATTATCTTTTGCATATCTGGTTTTCTGCAGCTTTATAAGGGTTTTGCCATTCTATTATAATTGAAGGGATTATTGGCCAACTTCCTGAAGACATGTTTGTTTCTCAGAATGTCGGGAACTTTTTATGATTATTTAACTCATCACATTTTATCCTTGCAATGTATGCATGTAATATGTGAATTTGTACATCAAATCGAATGTTATCTTCATGCTTTAAATTAGTGTAATATATCAAAATTTAGATGCCGAAAAACTAATTTTCTTACGATAAGCTTCTTGATACCTAAAGAATCATCAGGAGATTTAGTGTAATATATCAAATTTGATAATTACTCAAGTCGTTGATTATATACGGTAAAATTCTTAATGAAGGAAAATTTATTTTTTGGTTTTTTGTTCCTTAAATGTTGTGTTTCACAAGCTGCTTGTTCAGGTGTTGAGTTACTGATAAAACTGAGCAGAATGTATACTGCGAGGAAGAAAATTCATAAGGAGAATGATGTTGAGCCCACAGAATTCGAGGACTCCGTTGCTCAGGTTTATTATGTGGACTATTCTCTTGGCATTTTTTTTTTGTTTTATTTTGCTTTTTAATTTTGGGCTTTCTTCGTATTACATAACTTTCATCTTCTTTCAGGCCCTATTCGACTTGGAAAATACAAACCAGGAACTTAAGAGTGATTTGAAAGATCTTTTCATAAACTCAGCTGTGTAAGATGAGAGACAGTTGTAGACTATAAATTTTTAATTATGCGGGATAGAAATTTATATGGATGCCATTTGTATGGAAGATTCACTTACATACCCATCAGCTTATGCATTTACATGTCTGATATCCAAATTTTAATTTGTAAATGTATGCTATCTTACTTGTGCATGAAAAGAATTATTTTACATTTTAAATGTTAAAGTAGTGATATTTTTTCTGTGGTATGAAAGATTTGTGCGGTGTAAATGTAAATGTAAAATCTAAGTGTTAGGTATGTAAATGTGTAAGAATTGGGTGATATGTATGTAGATTTCCCTTTTTTTGTAATGGTTTTGTGGTTGCAGACAGATGGATGTTGCTGGGAACCGCAAGTCCATAGTTATTCATGTTCCCTACAGAATCAGAAAGGCCTTTCGTAAGATACATTTGAGGCTTGTGAGGGAATTGGAAAAGAAGTTCAGTGGAAAGGTTTGCTTCTCTATGACTTTTGCTTGCCACATTTTTCATCCTACCTTGGTGTTCTATAGTTGTAGACTTGCTAATTTCGTTTAATAAAAATTGACAATATTTATTATGAATTTAATTACTAATTCAATGGAATTAAACAAACATAAGAATTTGATTTAAATATTGCTCAATAGTTTGGATTGGTTTTTGGCTTGGAAATGCTTGAATGAAAATAAATGAGCTTGGTAATAAACCAAGCTCTACACAAGTTAAACTTGAATTGAACCAAGCTTGGTTCAAATTTAAATAGCATGAGATCTAGTCAAGCTGTACATCCATACATGCAAATATTCTTGTATCTACTTAAATATTGCATCTGTTAGATATGTATTTATGAATATATGTTTATATAGCTAGATATATGAATGCCTTTGTCAAACAAATTGTCTTCGATAATAGAAAAATTGATCTGAACAAAATTTGATTTAAACTGATTATTTTCTCTCATATTAAGTTCAAATCAACTTTAGCGAGCTATGTTATGTTCAAATTGAGTCTGAATTGAGCTAGTCTATAACTAGCTATAGCTTGAATTGATGTTAAACCAAATGGTTTAGAGTTGATATTTGAGTTGAGATTGTACTTCTAACAATTTTATCTCAAAGCAAATAAATTAGAAATGAAGGATTTTTTTTTTTCATTTTTGTAGTATTATGGATGATGTTTTTTAAGCCCTAAAATTAAAATGAATGGCCTTATTGTAAGGTTGAATTGGCTCGAGTCATTGAAGAAAAGATCCTCTCATGGAAATTTTTAAACAGCTTATATTAGGCTTAGCGCTGGATTGCAAATATTGTATACCATTTTTCTATAAATACCCAATAAATATTGTTTGGTTTGGTGGTAGATTTTCTCTTTTACAATTTGTGTATATCTTATGCATCCTTTTAGACTGGTTTCTTTCTGTAGCATATTGTTTATTATATTCTATCATACCTTTCCTTTTGTAGGAGGTCATCATTATTGCCTCCCGAAGGATAGTGAGGCCGCCCAAGAAAGGTTCCTCCGTCACTCGCCCTCGTAGCCGCACTCTCACTGCAGTTCATGATGCGATTTTAGAAGATATAGTTTACCCCGCTGAGATTGTCGGAAAGCGTGTAAGATATAGGTTGGATGGCTCCAAGATTGTCAAGGTGAGGATACAATTTATGATATATCATCCTTTGTATTCCGTATAAAATCTTTGCATTTGCATACATCCACCCAATTCCTATGTAGTTACATAGTTAAAACAATAGTTTGCTTTTTACAATTCATAACACCGAAACATTTCACATGTTATAAAAATACCATTATTTTAACTTTTAAAAAGTGAAATAAATTTTTTCATGCTAGGTGAAGTGTATGTAAAAATTGAAGTTTAGGTGTTAGATATGCACATACATAGGAATTGAGTGGTATGTATGTAAATCTTCCTTGTTATTAAGATGTGGTGCTGTTAAGGTAATCGAAAATTTTATGAAAAATTATTTTATCTTCCTCTAAGGCCTAGAAGCTACTAGGGGTGTAAGTGAGTCAAGCCGACTTGTGAGCTGCCTCGAGCTCGGCTTAGTAAGTGGCTCGATGAGCTAACAAGCCTTGTTCATGCTAGCTCCGACTCGAATCGTGAGCCGGCTCATTCAAAAAAAAAAAAAAAACTACAATAAATTATATTCAAAATATATTAAATTTGAAGAATTTATCTTTAAAGTATTAAATGTTTAAAAAATAATATTTTATATTTTATATCAAATGATTTTTTATTATTTCTCTCATAATTGTTCATTTTATTATATTATTGTTAGTTTTTATATCATTTTCTCTCTTTTATAATAAACAAATTGATTCGTAAGTTGGCTTGAACTTGTAGACTTAAGTTTGAGCTCGAACTTGATAAAATTTATCAAGCTCTAGCTCCAGTCAAATGTGGCTCGAGCTTAGCTCGACTCGTTTACACCCCTAGAAGCTACGACCTTGTCATGCCTTCATTTATTTCCCCTATTTTCTTCCTTAATTAGGTCTCTACCTTCCTGAAGCCAAGTGTGGCCTCACGAGTTTATACTTTTTATTTCTTACTTTTATATTTAGTCCCATATCATTAAATCACTTTTTAAGAATGGCACAAGATCTTAAATCAAATTTTTTAAACACATGGACTTGTAGAGGAGTTGATCGAGAGCTTTCCATCCAACTAGAAGATCCTAGTTCAAAATACAACATAACCACTAATTTCTAATCTAATTGCCTTTAAGGACAACTTCCTAAGATAGATAGATATATATATATATATATATATATATATATATATATATATATATATATATATATATATATATATATATAATGGCACGGGATCTTAAATTAATAATCAAAATCCTTAGTTAGCTTGATTAAATGATTAGCCTCTCTTTCCTCAATCGATGGGTTGTAGCTCCGCCTCGACTTACATGGGATTGAGCATGAACAACAGCCAATGGATTGCAATGCGTGGAGGAGACGTATTCCAAATCTCGGAACCGGTTCGCTGTTCTGCATGATTCAAAGTGTTCTCGGCGGTTCAATTACAGGAACAGTTTCTTATTACATCTGATTCATGATCAAACCGGCCGGTTTGGTCCGGTTTTGTCAACCCTTGATTTTAACCGATCATTTTACTAATTTAATATAATTTTTCTATTGTTAAATGAAAATTATAATAATTTATTATAAATTTTCAATGATTAAGTGAAAATTATAAAACTAAGGTGAGTCCCTGCCCCCATGATTGAACTCTCTTCTAAAATTTTTAGTACGATTTTCAAGAATAAGTGCTCAGTTCAATTTACTCTCAACAATACAATTGAACCTTAATTTTGAAGGTTGGACTTCAGATAGACTTCAGGGGCAATCACTTTTATATAAGCAACATTTTCATACATACCACCCAATTCCACTGTTTTTACATATCTGATACCTAAATTTTACTTTTTAAATTATAACTGCCCAAATCTTTCATATCGCATAAAAAAGCATCACTATTTAACTTTTAAAAGTGAGACACCTTTTTCATGCATGTTTAAGCTGATTTACATGTGAAAGTTGAACTTCAGGTGTTATTAGAGATGCAAATACATCAAAATTGAGTGGTATTTATGTAAATCAACCTTTATATAACTACAATGAAATGGATTGGCCATAATTTAATGGTTGTATTAATATTTTAGATAGCTCATATTTACATATACTGTTTCATCTATGGTCATGCTATTTATATACACATAAATTCTTTTGATCTGTTATCATTACTGCTTAATTACACTATTCATTAGTTACAACAAACTCCCTCAACTTTTTCTTATTTACAGATTTTTCTGGACCCAAAGGAACGCAACAACACGGAGTACAAGCTTGAGACCTATTCAGGAGTCTACCGCAAACTGTGTGGGAAGGATGTTGTGTTTGAATACCCAGTTACCGAGAACGCTTGAGCTCTTCTGTTTCTGAATTTTGCTTTTTAAGTGTTTCAAGTGATGGAAAAATTTTGATTATTTGAATTTTTAAGGCACTGCAAATTTGAATCTGATCATCATGAATCTCTGTTAGGCTTATTATTGTTTTTTTTTAATTTATTTATTTATCTTGTGATTTTGTGTCGCAATTTTTTTTTGGCTATGTTGGGGTTTGAATCTTTTTAGTGGCATGCATGTAAATTGAGTGGTATGTATGTAAATTTTCCATCTGTGAGACGTTTAAATAGATACCACCCAATTCTTATGTTATCTAATATATATATTTTTACATTTATTTCACCAAAAGCTTCATCACATAAAAAATGTTGTTGTTTTCATCTGTGAGACATTTAAAATTGAAGTTTAGGTGTAAATTCATGAGAATTGAGTGGTATGTATGTATATTGTTAGAAGGCTTATATTCTTTGAATCTAATTTTTATATTGTAATATTTATCTGTATTGCATTTCAGCTTTGACGATTTACATATTGAAAACGTTGTATTGGATTCATTGTTTATATAATTTAAATATATATATATATATATATATATATACGGCTTAGATTCACTTATATATATGGTTTGATGAGATTTTGCTTGTATTAAATAAAATGTGTTGATTAAATTAGATTTTTAAAGATAATAAAAAATCTTTTAAATATTGGAAGGGTGAACTCTAAATGCTGGGAAATATTAGATGTTGATTGTTGAAAGATTATATGATGCTCATTAACAATTTTGAATTTATTCAAACTTAAAATAATATTATTTTATGATTATAAATATATGAAACAATATCCTACTCACTTTAATTTGCAATTAATAATTAAAAAAATAACAATAAAAAAAAGAATGAAAGCCACATTATTTACGATCTGAAAAGAAAAAAAAAAATGAGGGGAGTAAGCACCAATCAGATCAGTGAGATTGCGGATAGCTGCAGCCTTGCAGGAAACTTGCACCAAGTTTGGTAGGATGCCTGAATGTGACTTCTGGGACGCACAATTTATGGTGCAGAAGTTCTTTACAGTATAGATTGTTAGAATTTTAGCTGCAATTATCGTTTGCATAATGGCTTGTTTCGGTGGCAACTCTTTCCCATACATCCGCCATCTTCTGAAAATACTCCATCTGTTGAGCATAACATTTGTTTTTAATGAGACCCCGCATTAAAAATGTAAAAGATAATTAGAATAAATGTGTCCAAAACAGCAGCTTCATATATACCACAATATATATAGCGAGAGAGAGAGAGAGAGAGAAAGAGAGAACTTATATTTCTCAAAAGCACAACATCAGAATGGGGAGAGTTCAACCTACTATAAAATACTGAAAATGAAAAATTCTCGAATAGTTCGACTTACCACAGAAACGATCAATCAAACATATGCAATGTAGAAAATATGCAAAGTATTTGAAATACATTAAAGCTGATTGATTTGATGTTAAATATATTCAGGAATAACAAAAACAAAAAAATAACTTGAAGGATGACATTTCAACTGTTAAACAAAACTAAAAAGAAAAAACTTTTCAAATTGTTTTCTTCAAAGAGTAGCCAGGTTCAAGGACAAATGAGGGGTCAGGAATTGGGACGCGGCGGGGGGTGGGGGGAGTGCCCATTAGCCATACCCCATCCTTGCTGCGGTCGTCGTTTGTCCAGCAAGCCTTTTTCTCATAAGAAACACATCACTTCTCCCACGGCATCTCCACTTCTTGTTGGTTACAATGGACAATTTTTTCTATCATAAAGATAAAATTTTTGCCTTATTTATTCAGAGTTTCTTGCTTTTTTTAGCATTACATGTTACAGTTTTCTTTTTAACTAATATTTTCATTTTAGATTTTTTTTTTTTAAGAGGTAAGAAAATGGTTTAATGGAACAAAGAAAAAATCAGACCTAAAAATATACTTGATCAGAATTGGAGTGAAGAGAATTGTCAAAATTGAAACAAATAGCGTTCTAACTGAATTCAGCATATATATATATATAAAGAGAAAAAAAGTTATCTAGCATGAAACAACACTCTAGATACAGTTAATTGTTGGATAGATCAACAGGAAGTTACCAAAAAAAAAAAATTGCAAAATCTTTTCGAATCTGTTCTAGCAACTCGAAGTGGGCTTATGTTATAACCAAGCTGGTATTAGAGCATCATTCCTAAGTGCATGGTGCAAAAAAGGAAGGAAGATAAAGATATAAGAGTCATTTCTTATCTTTGAGGTGCATTAAAAATCAGGAAAGAGATAATATCAAGAACAAGAGCAACAAAGCTAATCAATAGAAAACAATTATGCCACATCAGATTTTAGCTAATCAAGTGGCATTTGACGAGGCGCATAACTGCCATGATGGATTTGATGGGATGAAAACAGAAATGAAAAAGAAGAATTCAAAGGAGAAACCAAAGTGAAGATTCATACATAAAATTTGATGGTTGATGTCAAGAAACTCGATGCTTGGATTAACAAGTGGAGACACAATTCATCTTCTGTGGGTATAGAACCAATGTCATCGTTGTCTTCGCCTAACTTAAATAAAGCTATCAAGTTAACTCCCCAATATGTTCTCTTTGGATTTGCAAGACTCAAAATTTCAACAAGGTTTTGTCCAGGCTGACAATATTTGTACCACTTAAACTTTTCCCTAAAAAATTGGAAGAATGACGGGCAAGATAAAACTACTGCTCCTGTGATGAAGAACGCAGTGCTCAGCACAATGGACAAGATGGGCACATCTTTAGCTTTGATGCCAATGCTATTACTTGGGCATTGAAAATATGCTTGACCATAGAAGGTGTAAGTAAAACGTTCTACTTATTTTCAGAGATTTCAAACATTTGAAATCTGGCATACTACAAACCTAAAAGCATGATCATCCAAATAAAATTCTGAGGGAACATAAAGAGCTAATTTTGCCCACACAGTACAAAAGCGACAAAATGACCCATTCTCAGCCTCACAACCCCGATTTATAGACAAACTCTTTCGCCAATTCTCAATAAAACAACATTTACCACCGGATATGAATTCAAAGACAAGATTTTGCAACATTGATTATGTAACCATTGCGACAGACATTTGATATCAATCCGAACAATAATGCCAACAAACAAAGAGGTGAAAATAAATCTAGTAACTACCAGTAAACTTAAGGTACAGCTAAATACTGAGTAATACCTGATTTGTTGCCAATCCTTTTAGCATATTCAGAAAATCATCCTGCCTATCTTTATCAAATCTCTCAAGTTCGTATCTGCTGTTCTCCTGAAAGCAAGGTAAAGTAATTGGTGAATTTTTATACCAATATGAATAACACATTGCTGTGAAATTTTATGCTACAATTCTGTCGAATAACAGTGGCATAAGCTATACAATACGAAGAAAAAAAAATTTAAATGATACCAAAATGTATCAAATTATTCTACGCTTAATAGCTGTATCAAAATTCTATGCTTAAAAGCTGCATCTGAATTTCTATGTGTGATAACTTCCGTGAAACTCTGAAATAAGAAATTCTTTTAGAAAGATTTACATAGATTTGAGCACTTCAATCATTATTAAATGTTATTCAAACACTACCATAACCATGTTTAAATGATGTACAAACAAGATTCAAATCATGTTCAAATCAAATTCAAATAAAGTTTGAATTCTCAAATATCATTTGAATTATCTTTGAATCATAATTGAACAAATGTTAATCATAGCAAACTTTCAGTTAAGTACTCGGCGGCAAAAAATGAGTATTTTGATCAAAAAAAAAAAAAATTGGGTACATTACCCTAACAAAATAAACAACAAACATATTCTAATTTTTGCTATCATAGGGCATATACAATCATCAACTTCTTATTCCATTGTTGCAGCTTTCATTTTTACATTACCATGATCATGCATCCTTCATTATTGCACTCTCTTCCTCTTCACCCTTTTTCTATAATCTTAACTTTCATCATAGCATTTTTGCAAATATTTCTAATTATTACAACCTTAATTGCTAAATTGCCCCAAATTGTTCACATTGTTACAGTCTTATCATTGCATCATCGGGTTTCATTCCTTTTTTTTTTTTCTCTAATGAATATAATTATAAATTTCTCGCCAAGAACTACAAAAAAACCAACATAACCTTGGTTTCATGTTCTCATGGAATTGGAGATGCAATCCAAATCGAATGGGAGAGTTCCAAGAAATTCATACTAGCTAAATAAAAACAATTATATAAAGTGGTTGCAATTGGTTCATAGGTTTTTAAAGAGAGAAATAAACGGGGCATTTATAAAGTATATCAATAAAACAAAAAAGCTTAATAAGAGCACCTGAAAATATATCTATAATAGACACTTATATTTTAACATTTTTAATTATTATCTCTATTCTTCATATCTCATAAATGCCTATTTCAACTCTTAGATCATTGATTTTGGAGCAATACATCATATGAACGCTCCTCTCATAAATTTCTTTCACCTACCTCTATCCTAGTAACAAGAAAAAAAATCACGAACAATGAACCCTTAACAATCATTGCTAATCAAAGAAATATTCTCAAAATAAATCCCTCTCGCTTTAAAATATCATCCATATATCTAAATTATTTATCAACACGTTATCCATTCAAAATAACGTAGAACTCCAAGAACAATGTTGTGTTTTATTCTTCATATTGCGACCTTAAAAAATAAGGCATGATGAGGATGATTACGCATGCTAAAAAAAGTGATGATCACCTGAATTCAATGATTAAGAAAACTCCATATAACCGTTAATATTATTTCGTCTCTCAACAACCCTTCAATCTAATAAAGAAAAAAGAATCCGGCCTCAACACCTACACTTTGGCCACCCATTCCTTGTTATATTTTCTTTATTATTTAGAGAAACTGATATCTTAGAACTGCATTATAATACCTGTGAAAGAATAATACGTAAATGTACTGATCTTTTAATGAGCAACACAAGAACCCACCCATATTGTTTTCTCTTATTAATAGTAGCGTCTGAGGACATCCTATACACCCATCTCTAAGGCTTAATGGTTTCACTTCTTTATCAAGAATTGCCCTCGTTCGTCATAAATATTTTTATTAAAAGCCAAATATTATGTGAGTGCCAGCATTTCAACCTTTTTCAACAAAATTAAAAACTAAGTTGTAGTTGAAACTAAAAGAGACGTATCCAACAATATCAAAACTATTTTACCTAGTCTCTCTCCTCAATGAATAATACTTGGGTCCTTGTTATGCCCGTAACAGCCGGTCTGAAGGCCACCCAACCAGTCCGCTCCCACAACAGGTGAGCCGATACCCTTCGCGAGAAGAAGCCAAGCGGCCGATTGCCGCGGCAGAAGAAGGGAGGGATTATGTGTGGTCCACGAGGGCTTTAATCACATACTCAAGGAGGAAAAATTAAATAAGTTTGGAGGGAAGAGGGAAAATGAAAGTTTTTGAAATGCTGTGGGAGGTTTCTATCAAGGGGGAAATCTAGGATGTCTTTTGAGGGAGATGCATATTTTTGTAGGTTGTTGTTTTCTTTTCTTCTTGTGATATTCCTAGTGACGTTTAGGGTTGTGGGAGAACTAATCTACCTCTAAAAAATAGGGCACCATTGTATCTTGCTTGTTTGCATTTGATTTTGATAAGAGCAGCCCTTGTTGGAGTTTTCCATCTCTTGTCGTTTCGTTGTTGTTTGCATGCAGATTTTGGTTCTAGAACATATCAAATTGGTATCAGAGCCTAGATCTTGGTGGGATGACAACAAAGAAAGTGGATGTGCTAGAAGGAAAGGTAGGGCAATTCAGATCAGGAATGGAAGAGAATTGCGCCACCATGGAGAACAAGTTTTCTTCCATTGAAAGTCAAATGGATGATGGATTTGGGAGCAAAGGAGAAATGAGAGAGATAATGAAAAAACTCATGAAGATGCAATTCAAGGTCTTGCCAATCGCTCCAGTTGCAAACCCTAACCAAGGGTTGATCAGAGAATCCTTGGTCAGATCAAAAGGGAAGGAGATCGAGTGAGATGCCAATGAAGAAAACATCATCTACCTAAAAGAGCGTCCTCTTAGGACTCCGAGAGAAGGGGGGATGAAGACTTCTGATGGAGGGAGATGGGCCGAAAATTGGACGAGGGATGGTGTAAAGGCTATGGAAGAGCACAATGGAGGAAGGAGAGAATCGAGAGTGGGATATGTCTATGACCAAAAGAGGGAGTTCCACCCTAGATACATTGGAGGAAATACTGGAGGAAGAGGAGGTTAGGGTGGAGGCACAAGGGCCAAAAAAGAAGAGGATGCACATGGGTGGATGTATCAGGTGGAGCGATACTTTGCAATCAATGGGTTAACAGAGAAAGAAAGCTCATACAACGGAATTGTGCTTGGAGGGAAAAGCTTTAGCATGGTTTTAGTGGATGAAGGCAAGGTATCTGATGCACTCATGGGAGGAGTTAAATGATTGCTTGTTGAAGTGTTTCCGGTCCATTCGGGAAGGAGACTTACACGAGTAATTCTATGCTCTAACTCAATAAGGGATGGTTACAAAATCCTACGAGAAGTTTGAGCTCTTGTCAGGAAGGTTGAGGGGGGTTTTTGCAGCAGGACCGGAAGGAAACTTCTTGAAAGGCCCAAAGCCCGGCATACAGGCGACCATTCGTACCTTGAGACCGTGAGGATTGAGGGAAATAATGAAGCTTGCCCAAATGATGGAAGATAAGAAAAAGGTGAAAATGACTAACAAAGGCAGTAATACCAGAGGATTCTATAATATCGCCTTGACAGCCACGACATTGAGGACCCAGATGATATCATTTCAGAAAGAGACGCCGAAGGAGAAAAAAATAGGAACCCGTTCCGAGGGTAATTTCAAGCGCCTCACAGATGCAAAAGTGCAGGATAAAAGAGTAAAAGGATTGTGTTACCACTGTGACGAGAAATATGCCCCAGGTCATTGTTGCAAGGAGTGTGTCATTTATTTTCTTTTAGTTCATGAGGAGGATATAAAGAGTGAGGTATCAGAAAGAAGACGCGGTAGAGGACCATCTGCATTTGGATGTGGTAGAGGTGTCCCTCAATTCGGTGGTGAGATTTAATCTGAATCACACCATGAATTTGAGGGAGTGGATTGGCGAACAACCGATTATGGTGTTGGTAGATAGTGGAGACACACATAACTTTGTCTCAAATCAAGTCATGGAGAAGCTAGGGTTGGAGCTGGTGACTACATGGAGTTTCGGCGTCATGATGGGGATAGAAAATGTGGAGAAAAGTTGGGGAATTCGTAAGAGGTTGGTTCTGACACTATATGGTCTACAAATAGTGAAAGTCCTCCCTTAGATTTGAGCAATAAATATATGATTTTGAGGGTGAAGTGACCACGAACGCTGGGCGAGATGAAGGTGAACTGGAAGTCCCTAGCGATAGAGTTCCAAGTGGAGGGTAGGAAAGTGATGCTAGTTTATGCAAAATTATGGTATCGCTCAATACCATAGTCAAGTCGATTCGGGGAGCAGGACTGGACTACTTGGTGGACTTGCGGAGCATTGAGAAAATTCGAGATTCAGAGTTGTTAGAGTTTCCTGAAAAGGTCCAACAACTCCTATAACAGTTTACAGATGTCTTCCAAAAGCCAAGTTGGTTGCCTCCCCCGAGGGAGCACAAACACACTATTACTTTAGAGGGTGTTTCCCCCATCAGCGTTAGACCATATAAGTACCATCAGATTTAGAAGGACGAGATAGAAAAGCTGATCCGAGAGATGCACGAGTAGGGCTGTCAATTTGGCTCGTTGTTCGTGAACAGCTCGTGTTCGGCTCGTTAAGCAGCTCGTGTTCGGCTTGTTCGTTAAGCCTAACGAACCGAACACGAACAATTTTTTAAGCTCGAAATGTAAACGAGCCGAACACGAACAACAGTTTGTTCGCTCGTGTTCGGCACGAAATGGCTCGAAAAAAATTATACAACTCTTTTTATAACAATATATTACATATATTATTTATATAATAATATATTATATATATTTATGTCTAAGTTTAAATCATAACACCTCATGTGGCAATGTGGTTAAGGTCTTCTTTTGTATAGATTTGATCCAGGTTCGAATCCTACACTTTACATCTATTTTTCTCAATTTTAGTTAACGAGTCAATTTCGAGCCGAACACGAGCCGAACACGAACACGAATATTTAAATCGAGTCGAACACGAACACACTGTTCACGAGCCGATTTCGAACACGAGCCGATTTCGAACACGAGCTATTTCGAACGAGCCGAACACGAGCCAAGCCTGAGCTCGCTCAAGCTCGGCTCGTTTACAGCCCTATGCACGAGGCTGGAATTATCAGGCCTAGTGTGAGCACTTTTTCCAGTCACATCCTGTTGGTGAAAAAAAAATATGATAGTTGAAGATTCTGCGTGGACTGTCGGGCTTTGAATAGGAGACTGTTTTGGACAAGTTTTATATTCCTATAATTGATGAGTTATTGGATAGCTTTATGTGACAGATATTTTCTCAAAAATTGATCTTAAGTCGGGATACCACCAAATCAGAATGAATCCATCGGATGTGTATAAGACAACGTTCAGGACACATGAAGGACATTATGAGTTCTTAGAAATGTCATTTGGCCTCACCAACGCCCCAACGACATTTCAATCTCTCATGAATAGAGTTTTTCAACCTTACCTCCGGAAATTTATCCTGGTTTTCTTTGATGACATTCTTGTCTACAGTCTCACAGAAATAGAGCATGTGAGACACCAAAGGATAGTCCTAAAGACGTTGAGGGAGCACCAGTTGTATGCCAACTTGAAGAAATGTTCTTTTGCACAGTTGCAGGTGGAGTACTTAGGACAATTGGTGACCAGAACAAGAGTAGCTGTGGACAGGTATAAGATCAAGACTGTGGTTGATTGGTAAGGAGTTTGAAGGAGTTGAGAGGATTCCTGGGTCTCACTGGCTACTACCGAAAGTTCGTGTCAAGATAACATGGCCACTGACGGAACAGTTAAAGAAAGATAATTTCAAATAGGGGGAAGCAACAATACAAATATTTGAACATCTTAAGAGGGTCATGCTAACATTCCAGTATTAGCACTTCTAGATTTCAGTAAACCATTTGTGGTGGAAACAGATGCATCAGGGTACGGATTGGGAGCAGTGTTTATGCAGGATCAGTGACCGATTGCCGACTTCAGTCAGGTTCTTACGGCCAGAGCGAGGCTAAAGTCAATATATGAACGGGAATTTGGTGATTGTCTTGGCCATTCAAAAGTGGCAGCCCTACCTGATGGCAAGACATTTCTTGGTCAGAACATATCAGAGATGTTTAAAGTATTTTCTAGAGCAGCGGTTGGTGACTAAGGAGCATCAGAGATGGCTATCCAAACTACTAGGTATGATTTCGAAATTCAATACCGACCAAGATTGGAGAACAAGGAAGCTGACGCACTGTCAAAAATTGTGGAGGAACCCCAATTGACAACTCTGTCGGTACACTTGGTCCTAGATTGGGAAGTTTTGAGACAAGAGAGCGAACGAGTTGAGGCGCTGAGGAAGATAAGGTTTGAGTTACTACGAGATCCAAACAATTATTCAAGATATGCAATGAGGAGGCAGCAACTGCTTCACCAGGGGCAATTCGTGCTACCCAAGCCGTCGGAGTATATTCTCAGATTATTACAAGAGTGTCATGGCAGTGCGATCGGAGGACACTTAAGGGTGTAGTAGACCTACAGTCGTCTTGTGGCGAAACTTTATCGGATTAGGATGTGTAAAGACATGAAGGATATGGTGGTAAAATACGATGTATGTCAGCGACATAAGTGCTTGACCACAACACTAGGAGGGTTATTACGACCATTAAAATTACTATGAAAGGTTTAGGAAGAGTGGCGATGGATTTTATCGATGGGTTGCCACGATCAAAAGGATTCATGGTGATCATGGTGGTCGTGGATCCCCTGCGTAAGTATGCACATTTCATTCCCTTGCGACATCCCTACACTGCGATCTAAGTTGCAATAGAGTTTATCCAAGAAGTGGTCCGTTTGCACGGAGTACTGGAATCAATTGTTTCGAATAGGGACAATGTGTTCCTCAGCCACTTTTAGAAAGAGCTATTTAGTTTGCAAGAGATCGTCCTTAAGAGAAGCACTGCATATCATCTCTAGACCGATGAGCAGACGGAGGTGATCAACAGGAGTGTGGAGACATATTTGCGTTGTTTTGTACCAGATATGCCAAAATTAGGAGCCAAGTGAATTGCGTGGGTCGAATATTAGTATAATATTTCGTGCCACACCACAACACAGACCACCCTTTTCAAGATATTGTATAGGCGAGATCCACCTTACTTGATTCATTATGGGTATAGCATTACGCCAGTATCCAGTGTCGATCAATACTTGGAGGAGAGGGGCAAGATACTTGTAGAGCTCAAGGGGCATCTACTGAGGTCTCAATAAATCATGAAGAGGAAGGTGGAAGAATACATGAGAGAGGTGCAATTTGAATTAGGGTACATGGTTTACTTGAACTTAAGGTCCTACCGACAGAAGACATTGGCCAGGAGGATGAGCGAGAAACTTTCACCGAGATATTTTGGACCTTATGAGGTAATGACACACATCGAGACAGTTGTCTACTGTTTGAGGTTACCACCATTGTCCACAAGACACCCTGTATCACAGTTGAAACGTGTGATTGGAGATCATAAACCCTCGTATACACTGTCACTGACACTGACAAAGGACTTGGAGGTGATTCTGGAGCCGCTAGAGTTCGAAAGAGTGCGCCGAGTAGGGGGATCAAGGAAAGTATTGGTTAAGTGGAAAGAATTGTCAGACTATCAAGCAACGTAGGATCCTTATGAGGTGATCCACTAGCAGTTTACATTCTTCCAGCTTGGGAGTATTGCTACACTCGTAACAGAATTGACCCACGAGGGACCTGTCAAAAGCCATCCAACCGGCCCGCTCCCACAACATGAGGATCGATCCCCTTCACGAGAAGAAGCAGAGCGCCCTATTGTCACGACAGAAGAAGGGAGGGATTATGTAGGGTCCACGAGGGCTTTATTCACATACTCAATGAGGAAAAATTAAAGTAGTTTGGAGGGAAAGTGGAAAATGAATTTTTTTGAAATGTTATGAGAGGTTTCTATTAAGGGAGAAATCTAGGGTTTGTCTTTTGGGGGGGATGCATATTTTTGTTGGCTATTGCTTTCTTTTCTTCTTGTGATATTCCTAGCAACGTCTATGATTATGGGAGAGCCGATCTACCTCTCGAAAAGTAGATCACCATTGCATCTTGTTTGTTTGCTTGTATTTGTTTTTAATAAGAGCAGCACTTATTTGAGTTATCCATCTATCTCTTACAGTTTCGTTGTTGTTTGTTCCATGATTTTGGTTCGAGAGCATATCAGACCGCCTCTGTGAAAATAAACCAATAAAATAGAGCGACACCTACTTGCTATCAGAAACACTCCATTTTCAAAAAACAAAAAACAAAAAAACAAAAAAAAAAACAAAATAATATTGTAGTGAAGCTTTTTTAATGGCCGCTCCTATCAAAAATCAGTAAACTACAAAGATCCTTCGATTTAAGTGTCCTGTAAAAATCATAAACAAATTCTTTTCCCATTTAAATATCTCAATCAATGTTGTTTCCAAATAATTGAAAGTGTTGCACTGTCAATATGCATTTGGTGAGGACAACTTGATCCTCGAGCAAACAAGGCTCTGTTTAGCTAGGCTTTCTGCCTCCTTTTGTTTTAAAAGGGTTTAAATTTAACTTAGTAAATTGTTTAACAGCATTGTGATCTTAAAAAGTTCTTTTGTAAGACCTCCAGATTAATATCATTTTTGAAAGCTATATTGCCTACCACTCCTGTTCATATATTGCTAAACAAATAATAATTTAGAGAAAAAAAAAACCTTTATGCAGTCACGTCTACTGAGAATGAGTCCTGCTCCCTTTTGTCCCACTCACATCTAGTCCATTATTATTCTACAATTTTATACGCTTTATTTTTGTTATTACCGAATATAATACCATTATTGTTTCCTTAAAACAATACTTTTATATGTTTTATTATTGTTTTTCAATTTGATATCATTTCCAAAAGTAGTTCAAATTATGCAGGTTGAATATAATATTATCAAAATATACATAGACAACAAAACAAACACATGAATAAAAATTTTGAATAATTAAAATTATTCGAAAAATAAAATAGAATATATGCTCATTAACTTTTAAAATATATAAGCATTTTAGCCTTTTATGCTAAAATAACAACTAATGGTTTAATCAAAACGAAAAATTAATTGTTTCAGAATTCAAACAGCACAAAAAGCAGGTTATTCGAATAAAATTATCAATATTAGTTGCAATATCCTTTAAACTCTGTTTTATCTAAAACAACTTCTAAATCAACTTTTTCAACATTAACAGCCAAGCCAAATGAAGCCTAAATGCGTCTTTATTGGCTATCCTCCCATAAACAACGGATGCAATAGCAAGGTGTATATATCAGCTTATGAAACTTTCAATAAAACAATGTTATCATTTTATTAAGACTTACCTTAAAAACAGCATCATTCACAAATGAGTTCTTTCTCCTAGAATGCTCTTTTTTACCCCTCGTCGAAGCAAACAATTTTATTTCAGAACAAGTCACTTCTACCCAAATTTGAGCTTGTGCCATAACTACTTTTTACTCGATCATTACACGTTTAATCAACATGAAAGGTGTGTTGATTATTTATTTATTAGAATAATCATTGAACCTAAAAATAAAACTACAAGAATTTCCAGTAAATATTATTTATAGTTATTTTTATCATACAAAAATCTCTCATAATCATTAATCATTCCGTACTAGCCTGCATATTATTTCTCTCTAAAATAATCCATAAGTTTTTAAATAATGTGAATTGAAATTATGCTACCAAAAGAAAAGAACTTGTCGGAAGTAAGTGGGTCTTTGCTGTAAAATATAAATTTGATGATTTAAAGTCAAACTGGAGGGCAAAAGCTACACACAAACATATAAAAGATTAAATATCTTAAAACTATTGCTCCTGTTACTAAAATCAACATTGTTAGAGTTCTCTTATATTTAGAAACAAATAGGTACTGATAGGTATAATAAATCAATGTGAATAATGCCTTCTTACATGATGACTCAGAGGATGATATATATAGGGAAGTTCCTTGGGGATTCTGCTTAAATTTAACTACGAAATTAAAAGAAAAAATATTCTATGGATTTAAACAATCTTTGAGGGCATGATTTGTATGGCAAGTCAAGTTAATATTCACCGTGTGACAAACAAAATCAAGAGAACATACACTATTTATGAAACACAAATTTCCAAGAGGCGTGAAAACGCTATTAGTTTATGTTGACAAAGTAGCTTGACAGGTAGTAACTCGGTAGAAATGAAAATTTTAAAGAAAATGCTACTCCAAAAAATTTGAATCCAAAGTGTTAAAGCAAGCTAAAGTACTTTCTACCTATTAAAATTGTATGTAAACGCCTCTAACATGCAATCTTCATATTACAAAAAAATATACATAATAGATCACTTGAAAGAAATTAGTAGTTTGGGATGCAATCCTATTGAAAGCCCAATTAAAATTATTTATAAATTTGGAAATTCTCCATCTCCATAAAACAAAATAGTAGAGAACACTTCCTATCAGAGGCTAGTATGAAGACTTTCCTACTTATCCGGTTATCCCATACTAGGACCAACATTACCTACAATATTGGTGTGATAAGTTGATTCATGAACAATCCTAAACAATACATGACATAGGAATTCAAAAGACAGAAAGGTCCAACTCGTGAAACTTTCACAAAAGCATAATAACGTAATATAATTGAATAGAGGTCAAATTCAAGAAATTGTAATTTTTTAGTCAACAAAGTCGTGACTTGGATATGCATAAAAAAAAAGTTGCAGCTAAATCTAGCATAAAAATAGAACTCAGATCTATGGAACTGGAAATCAACAATATTATTTTGCAAGATTTGAAGTTAAATGAAAAGATCTTACGAAACGCCATAGTCATAACAAGTCAAGCATCATTATTACACAATTTCCTGTGTAACATGACACTATAAAATATATTGAAGTTGATAGACACATAATAAAAGAGAAGCTTAACATTGGTCCAATTTGCACTCTATTCGTAAACTGACATTCACGACAAAGGATCATTAGGTGTAAAATTTCAAAAAATCATCAAGCAAGCACATAATGGATTACATCCATTCAATCACATGAGTGGACGATTGAAATATCTGCATAATTTTGTTATTTGGGACCGACACATGCCAAAACTTTTGATCTCCTTAATTCCTTTTCCATGTCTGAATCCATGGGTTCCTACTGTGTATTCATCAATTTATAGACTATTACAATTATTTTGTTATTAATTCTATTCCTTGATTTTAATTTTTTTATTAGAATTTTTCTTAGGATCATATAAATTATGTAAATGTCAAAACGATATACGCTCAACCAATTCTTTTCACACTCTTAATAAATTTCTAGAATTAAAGCTGAGCAGATGAAATGATGAATTGCCGCAGAATTTGAGAATATTATGCGAAGAGAATATCATTGAAATAATTAAATTTATAAATTTGCAATTAGATTAGTATGCATTACTATTTATACCATAATTTTACAATTTTTTTTTAAAAATGCACTTAGTGTTGCAGAAGAAAATACCCAATAACAAGTGGCAATGTCACAGAAATAACAATTTAAAGTAAATATATATACATGACCACAATTAAAGTAAGTGGGAATGGTTGGCAATCATCGGAGATAACATAGCGCAAATTAGCGTTGGGTTTGTTCAAGCATATAAAATGTAAAATGAGATATATCATATGGTACTATTTAGAATTAATATGAGATAAAGAAGAATAAAGATTAGCGAAAAGGCATCATGGACAACTTCTGAAAGAGTTTGTATAATGTATACTGAGCACTTATTGTCATACTCAACTGAGTTCCAAGAGGAAAATTCATAAAATAGACCAAAAATAGTCAGGATGACTTAACAAGATGATGATCATAAATAATGCATAATACTCAATAACTCCCAGCTAAAATGATTTTTGCTGATATATGACAATATTTGTGCAAACTCATTCTAAAGCAATTTGGTAAAATTCTTTTATGTCAATCATTTAGTTATACCAGTGGATAAGAAGGTGTTACCTTTATCTTTTCATACTCTCTAGAGGCGCAACTTTTAGCATCTTCTGTGATTCTTATATTCCTTTTTATCTCCTCTAATCTCTGGATTCTAGAATCATTACCGCCAAAATTCCTAGCAGAGGCAGCTTCAAGCTTTTCGGCTCTAGCATGCCAAGAAGCAAGATCTGATAAAACTGTTTGCAATGTCAATAAGGCACTAGAACGCTCCGAGTATGCATTCCGAATGCTTAGCATTAACCCGCTATACTCGTGCAGTGTCTCCTGCTAAAAACAAGAACAAAAATCAATTGGCAAGAAAGGCCTCATCTAAGGGCTTGTTAGGGATCATTTTGGTTTTTTGTTATGTTCTTCTTCTTCTTTTTTTCTTTTGAACATATTTGTTTAGAGTGTTTTTTACATGTTCATATTTTTTGTTACTAAAAATAAATTAACATGATTGTCTAAACATTCAAAACAGCTTTTAGGTGTTTTTAAAAATAGCCTTACTTTAATCAAATAGCCAAGCATGTTTATTTTAAATCAATATATAAACACAAAAAATTAAAAAATAAATAAATAAACAACAAAAGTGATCCCAAACAGTCCCTAATATTTTCATGTTAAAAATCTGCATTGTCATCAAGAAATAAGATGTGCATGGATACCAGGTGTCTGATTGTTTGAGCATTTAGTTCACGGTAAAGCCTGCTTGCTTTAACAGCGGAAGTTGCTACAGCTTTGGCATCAATAGCCCATGATCTCTCTGATATATGCACAAACTCATTGTTTTCTAGCTTTACTAGTTTGACAAATGACAAACCTAACTCTCCCATTGTTTCTGCAATATCTAGTTGTGCTTTGACTAATGCTTCAGCCTGAACCAAGGTAAAAGATACCAAGTTAACATTTCAGCTTAATTCAAAGCAAAACATACAATTTACCCAGTGCAAGGATAAATTAAACAGTAGCATAAATCAAGTTAATAACCCTATACCAATCAAATGTTAAGTAGTATTGAAATAAACAACCGTACATGTTTTGAAAGTAAATTATATAAACTCTAATTCTGCATCATTCATTAGATGGCATCCAAGGCTTTGGATGTGCTTGAAACTGTTATCTTTATGAACTTCATACTAAGAACATAGAAAGAAAGCTTATCATAAATCAAAGCTAATAAAATAATAAGGAAGATTTACATACATGTCGCATAATTCAAATATATTTATATATCTAATACCTAAACTTTTATTCTTTTATTACATTTGTAGCACCTTACCCATACATGAAAAGATATATTTCACCTTTTAAAAGTTAATAATAGTGGCATCTTTAATTTAATATGGAAAGATGTGAGTGTTTTTGAAAGAAAAGGTGAGAGAAAATTCTCTTATTCCCTTAACTTTCAAGTTACAACTCCTCTAATTATTTAGAGAGTAAACTCTAGGGAAAACATAATTCTTACAATTACAACTTATCAAAGATACAACAAACACAGAAGGAAAGAACTACAAACATAATAATAGAGAAATAAATGAGGATAAATCTAAATGGGAAAAAAATAATTTCACACTCGCTCTCAAGGTGGGTCATAGATGTTATAGAGGCCCAGTTTGGTGTTCAAATTCTTGAAGCTACATGGAGGTAGAGATTTCGTGAAGATATCAACAACTTGAAGAAGAGTCGGAATGTAGATTAAGTGAATAACGTCTCTATCGACCTTCTCAGAGATAAAATGTCTATCAATCTCAATGTGTTTAGTCCTGTCAAGGTGTACAAGATTCCTTGCAATACTATATACGATTTGGCTGTAACATAACATCTTTATGGGATTAATCGTGGAGTATACCCAATTCATTTAGTAACCTCTGAATCCACATTCCTTAACAAATTCCCAATGTAAGTTCTTGATACTCAGATTTCACACTGTTTTTAGAGACCACTGCTTATTTCTTGCTCCTCCATGTAACAACATTTTCCCCAGACATAGGAACAACACCTAAAGGTGGATCTTCTATCTATGAGTTCGCTTGCCCATCAAGCATCAGCGCAAACTTCTACATCGTTGTTGTTAGATTTCTTAAACAACAACCCTCTACCAAGGGTCTTCTTAAGAAATCTTCATATTTTGTACATATCTCCAAATGTTCTTCAATCGGATTGTTCATGCAATGACTCACTATGTGACGAGTAAAAAAGCTTGCCCATCAAACTCTGGCAGCTACCTTTTACCATTGATGTCTTTTCTCTCCCTAACTGTAATTTTTTGTTAAAATCTATAGGAGTCTCAGCAAGTTCGCACCCTAGCCTTCATGTTTCTTTTAATAAATATAGAATATATTTTCTTTGGGATACCACAACTCCCACCTTGGACCTGATTACTTCCTTGCACATAAAGTATCTTATTACTCCTAGATTCTTAATTTTAAATTTAATAGTAAGGACCTCTCCTTAACCTTTCTAATCTCTTTGTCATCATCACCTGTCAGAATGATATCATCAACATAGAAAACAAGTATCATTTTCTTACCTCACTGTATATGCTTTATGAATAGTGTATGATTTGTTGTGCAATGATATACCCATTAAACTTCATAGTCTTGGCAAACTTGTCAAACCAAACTCTTGGTGATTGTTTGAGACCATAAAGTGACATTTTTAGTTTACAATCCTAAAGTATATTTGAATCATCTACCAGCCATTGAGGAATTTTCATATAAATTTCTTCTAGATCTTCATTCAAAAACACATTCTTGATATTAAGTTAGTGTAAGACCAACTCTTATAGTGTTTAATTTGGCTACAAGAACAAAAGTCTCTTGATAGTTTATCACATAAGACTGAGCGAAACATTTGGCCACCAACCTAACCTTGAATATTTCAATGCTCCCATTTGTGTTGTACTTAATATTGAACACCCATTTGCATCTAACCGGTCTCTTATTTGGAGTAAGCTACGTAATGGACCTTGTGTCATTTAGCTTAAGTGTTTGAATTTCTTCTTCAACTGCCCTTTTCCATTATGTACTTTAAAGTCCTTCATGAATCGACTCGGGTATCTGCACACTGTCAAGATTAGAAACAAAGATTTTATAAGTTGATGATAACTTCCCATAGACAACATCCTCTTGGATGAGATAATTTATATAACTTTTCATTTCTTCTCCATTGGATTTCACTTCCCTTGGAACCTCAGACGTGGGTGAATTCAAGTTTAGTTGTGGACAATCCTGTGGTTGCATATTGTCTTAATCCTGCTCAATGCATTTCTTTCTTCTTGTATACACACGAGGGTCCTTATTTTTTATCTTCGATTAAATGGTCTCAACGGGATGCTCTGTGGATTTTTTTCTCTTTGTATACACAAAAGGTTCATTGTTTTCAATCTCTAGTTGGATGTTTTCAACTAGAGGATCTTGTGAAGAAGGATGGTTATAAGAAGAAGAATAGGTTGTAATGACTCTCGATCAGTGTGGGTAACCATAATAGTGTAGGGAAGCAGAATATGTTGTGAAAACTCTAGGTCACTATGGGTGTCTAGAGTGGAGTCTCAAATCTAATATTCACTTAGACTCACCCCCTAAATATTAGATTTAGGATAATAGAGCCGGTTTTCAAGGAAAGTAACATCCATCAAGTTATATATTTTTTCATAATGGGCGAATAGCACTTGTATCCCTTTTTATTAGAAGCATACCTCATGAATATACATTTGATGGATTTAGGTCAATGTAAACAAAAGAGGCACAATCAAATATTTAAAAAAAAAATGGATGAAATGGCTTTGATATGAGGGTATTTTTTCATCACAATATCAAGAGGTACTTTGAATCCAAGAACTTTACTTAGCATTCTATTAATAAGGCAAACTGTTGCAAGCACCGCATCTCACCGAAAATATTTTGGGACATTATGAGAGAGCCTTATAGGCCTAGATGAACAGTTCCGTAATGTTTGAATAACTCAAGAAGATGGGAGAAATCGTAGCTTCTCAGGAGATTGCAGACGTAGAGCTCGCAAGGTCGTGAATTGCGCTTTGTCTCATATACAAAACCGACTGATATGCAATAGCTTTCCCATCCTCCCCAAAATCTACAACTTCCAAGTTGGTCTTCTTTTCATTTTCAATGACAGCAAGAGTTTCTTCTAGGTTTGTGAGGGAGAAGCAGAGAGGAGGGAGGGGAGTTTGAGCGGGATATAAAGAACCCAGAGAATGAGGAAGGTTGATGGATGAGGCTGAGCGATGAGAATTGCGAGATGAAAGAAAGCTTGTTGGAGGCTGTGGCGACCGTCACTGCCATCGGAGTGGATAGTAGCAGAGGGAGCTGGATGGGATAAGGAGGGAAGCGGAGAAACAATCGACGCTAGAGCTAGAGACGCGAGAGAGGCGAGATTGAGGGCAGAAGGGTAAACAATTGCGAACTAACGCGGGCCGCAGGGTCGAACCCGCGACCATGTTTTTTAAAAAATAAATTACACCGTTTTACAGAACTCAGCCCAAAAGCACTATTCAAACAGGAAGGTCGTGTCGCCCGCAGTTATAAGCTACCCCAAGCGGAGCCTTAATCTATTGGAATTAAATGAAAATATGACATAATGAAGAAAAAGGATTCATGTAGTCGACCCCACTTAGTGGGATAAAGGTTTGCTTTTGTTGTTGATGATAGCCTACGATTGCATAATACTCCTAAGGTACTTCTCATTTGACTACCCAACCTTAGCTCTAGCAAGTATATCCTTATATATATCTTTTGTTCTTGAGTGTAATGAATCCAAGACAAATTTTTTTCGCCACGATATTATTTTATCTTCTAGTAGTTCACAACAACAAGAAGTCTTTATCCCACTAAGTGGGGTCGGCTTTATCTTTCCGGAGTATTGATAGGAAATTATTAATATCATATCTATAAAAAATTACATATGTACTCAATATTTATTTTATCTATTTTATGTTTTTTATCTTCTAAATATTTTCTTCATTGTTCTAACTTACTATTTCAACAAAATATTTCACTGAAAGGAACAATATTATTTGTGAAAAGCATACACCAAGATATCTAATTTTGAATTTCTTTTTGTAAGCATCTTTATAACCACTGTAAAAAAAATGTGAACTTATCTCTGATCCTTGATGTAATCTTATTGCGAATGAAAACTCTTTGGTCATTCTAAAATTACTTATAATAACATTAAATGGTCAATCATATATGCTTTTTGTAACCATAACATATACTAGGCACAATAAATTAACTTGCAGTACTAAATCAGAAATTTTTTTGAATAAAAATCATATGAAGATCATTTTTCATCACTTTATACTTTCTATCATTTGTCTCAAAACTAAAGTTGCCTCCGCAGAAGATCTTCTCAGAATAAAACTAAATTGAGTATTAAAACTAATGTAACTTTTCTAAGTTTATGTTTTATTGTTCTCTCACATAGCTTCATTTTATGTCTCATATGTTTGTTCCTTTATAATTACCAAAACCTTAAGCATCTCATGTATTTTTAAATATCGTACCAAAATATTTCTTCTCTAATTATTCAACAACATTTTAGCCTTTAAATACTATTAAAAGATTTGTTGATAAAAATATTGCAACATCACTCATAACTCTCAAATCCTGATAGATATCACATTTAGACCAAGAATTCAACTTTTATACAATTTTTAGTGTTAATTCCACTTAACTTTTTAAAATCAATTTAGAATATGTCATGTTATTTTATTCATTATGCTCTTCCAAAATTTAGTTTTCTTTAATCTTTATAATATTCATTTATAATATCAAACCTAACCAAAATCCCTGAATATCTTATATCACTCCTTAGTTATTTTAAATATCTCATTTCTTAGTACTTAGTTTACTATATAAATCATAAAAAATGAAACCATTTTCTTTCATCAAAATCCTATTTAGAAGACTTCTAACATTCTTATACAAGTCTCAATAATATTCATTTTTTGGCACTCACTAAAAGCACACACAATTGACTTAATAATTTCTTATCTCCACACACAGCCACTATTTCCTCATTATTTTAGGATAAATTTCCAAGCTCTCTTAACCTTATGAGATACCTTCTTAACAAAAAAAAGATTCATAACTGCACTCAATATGCAAAAACAATTTTCATATTATAAATTGGACTCTTGAGCCTCTAAGTCTAGAAGATAACTAAGGTCATCTATAAGGATACCAATTTTTTAACAAGGACAATTTTTTAACCCCTCACACTTTCATATCTCCTTATCGATTAAGATCTATTTGTAAGCTCCCAAAAAAAAATCTATGAACATCTTCTTAATGAAAAAGATTCTTAATTGCACGCAATATGCAAAAAGGTTCATTACATTATAAATTGCAACCTTGCACTTCTCAGTGTAAGAAGTAACTAATTTCATCCATAGGTATAGCAATCCATATTGGGCAAATGCAGCTAATAATTTGTCCAATAAAGTCCTCATCTTCCACTGACTATACATTCACCATTGATTAAACTATAAACGACTCCATTGAAAATTCAGGTGAATTAATTATCTTTACCTTATCCGATGAAGCATTAAGCTGCAGTGCGAAGTCCTGTATCTTCCCCTTCCTCTCCAGAAAAGTTTTATCCTCCTCCACCGCCAATGGCTTCACCCCAACCAAATCATTCTTTACCGACTGCCTCAACTCCTTAAACATCCTCACCAGAGCCCTGCCTCCCCTAGCAGGCATCACCGACTCCTGCGGAGCCATCCACCCACTTGAGCGATTCCCGAACAGCTGTTTCGGATTCCGCAGAGCACCATCCAGCGCAAGCTTTCCCGGCTCCCGGAGGAAAGCTCTAAGCTCCTCACTTCGCCCAATCACGGGATGCGCTGCAAGCCTCTGCAGATACTTCTCCAGAGCAGACCGGCGGTGCTCAACAAACTCGTGTTTATGCATCACCTGGCTCTCCACCAGGCCCTTGTCGGGACGGAGCGGAATGAAGAAACCACGGTAGGATTCTGCAAGGCAATCTGCTAAGGTAACCACGTCGCTAAAGCGGCGGCGGACGCTGAATTCGGGGCCGCCGGAATAAGTCCGAGTTGTGATCAGGTAGGTAATAAAGTAGCCGCCGGGGATCAGTGAAGTGGCCGCTGTGTCCTCCTTCTGGGGATCGGAGACACTGATCTCGAAATTGGAGGCGACGCCGGATCTGGAAGGGAGATTTCTATCATTTTGAGGTTCGAGAGGGAGAAGGAGGTTTACAGACGACGAGGCGGCGGAGAGAGGAAGGGATTCCATGGATTCGTTAAGGAGAAGCGGATCAAAAAATGGTGGGGGGTCCCGGCCCATCATCGCAGGGATTGAGGGAGGAGATGAATGCGGCGAGCAGGCGAGGGGTTGAGAGAATGGAGGGAGGGGTAGGTGGGGGAGTCCAGTTGTGGGAAATTCCCGAGTTATGAGTCTTGATGAGGAGGGCGAAGAATTGGTGAATGGTGACGAAGGAATGCATGGTGCGACCGGAATGCATGGTGCGACCGGGTGGAGATGACGAGAAATGATTTTATTGGGACAATCATTTTTGCCCGTACGATTTATTATTTATTTATTTATTTGTGAAAACATATTCATGTGCAAAATCATGTCCAATTTGTTCTTTATGTTATAAACTTTAAGGACATGTAAATAAAAAGTAACGTCACTCTAATTCTGAAGAAATTTGACAATCTAGAGGAGACAAGAACGGTAAAAGGATGTCCACCAATAGAAAGTCCGAAGGCTCACAAAGTCGATCCACTGCATTCAGACGAATCGAGACTCACAAAGCCGACTAGCTGCATTCAGACAAACCTAAGCTTGCAAAGATGACCAAATACATCAAGACAAATCAAGGGCTACAAAGTCGACTGAATATATTTTACTTGTGAAATACCAAGAATGTTCTGTAACACCCTCGTTAAAAGAGAGTCAAAAAGATGATATCCCTTTATCTTACTCAATACCCTTCACATAGGGAGATTATTTTATCTACAAAGGAGAATGAAAAAAGTTTTGATGAAATAAAATGGACAATCAGAGACTCTAGTTAGCCTCTAGAGAACAAGTCACTATGCACTTCTTGCTCTATTCTCTCTCCTTCTCTTCTCCCTTACTCTTCATTCCATTGAGGTGTGATTCATGTGCAAATTCAGATTCAGCAGAACACAATTTTGAGACTTGTAATATACAACAAAGTGATTCATTTTATAATAAATACACAAATGTTTACTAAATGATGACCTCAAAACAAGAGTAATGCATAGCCATGTCTTTGTGTGCCATGCAATAAATAAATTCATTTTAGAATAAGTACATAGCTGATTATTGCTTTATAAATTCAAAGAAAGTATTGAATTTTAGAATAAGTACATAGCTAGTGAGCCACACATACATATTCAAAGGAAGCGATATTAAAGACCCAAAAAAAGGGAATAAGATAGGGAGCAATATCCACTAATGAGTGGGTTCAAGTCACAACTCATTTAGATAAAAAAAAAGTAAAATTGTGCCAACTCTTAGCCCTCCTCTAGATTTCCTATTATGCTTAACTTTTTATAAGAGACTATTCGATTGAAAGATTTTAATTTTAAGAAAATAGAATGCAATGTTAAATTTTAATTAATTTCAAATGTGTCAAATAGTTCATTTTAGGATTATTTGATTCTTCATAGAAGAAGTGTATTGCATTTTTTTTATATAGAAGTATTATAAATATGTGTGTTTAGTTGGATGAGTTTCAAATTCAATGTAAAATTATAATGCATTTGGAATTCAACCTTTATTTTGTTTTCTAGGTATTAATAATTTCCTAAATTTGGGCAAATTTTAAATGTGTCACTTTATAATTGCTCATCATCGTCGATGTCCGCAGCCTGCCAACAAGCAGTCCCTACACCCGCTTGTTGCCCCTAATCCCCAACAACCCGTCATCAGTCATTGTTTGTCCATCATCATCAATCGTCAGTTACTGTCGTCGCCTGTCTGCCACCGCCATGTACTTTACCATCCTCTCTGTAATTATGTCAACCACATCTTTTATATTGATTTAAATTTTCTTCAAACCAAATAAAAGGAATATGAAGTCCCGCATTTATTTTAATCATTTTCATGAGACCAAACAACCTCTTAGTGCATTCCAAATAATTTTAATTTGCTTTTATTTGCATCAAAATTTAGAAAAATAAATTATTAATAAAGTGAAACTTAAATTCTAAGTAAATTTGAATTTGAGGATACGGAAAGGTATTTAAGCTTGATGGGAAAAGTTTTTAAACCTTTAAAATTAGCCTAAGCCATTGATTAATTCGGCCAAATCCCATTTGGAAAGCATTTGCATGAATTAATTAAATAAAGTATGTTTAATTAATGCAATTATGCTTAATGAATAATTAGCCTGAGAAGTAGTTAATGAATGCACAATGAATTATACAATCAAATGAAGAATAAATCAATAAAGAAGATAACTTAATACATAATACAGTTAATAAAATTTATCACCTAGTTTGTATATAATATTCATAAATTATTAAATCATTTATAAAATTAATTCATGTCAAATTTTAAGATAAAAACATTTATTAGTTAAAAAATGATTAAATATGTGAAGTATTAAAGCTAACATCCAAAATATTAAATGATATTGCAAAAGAAAATTGTTCCAAAAAAGAATAAATTATATAGTAAATAAAAATCAATTATGACAAAAGTAAATATTATAACTTTAATTTTTTATGTGAACTTATTAATTATTAAATAAAAAATATGTGACACACACTATGAGACTTTTAGGATGGACCAAACCTAAATGTATTCCTAAGCTTGATTTTCACATGATTTTCCTGGAATAATTATGCATGTAACACTTAAACAAAATGTCAGTGCATATAATTATATATTTGTTAACATCAAAATTTAATGATTAATTATGGAGCTTATGTAGCTAACACGAAAAAATCCCATATAATTTAGAATAGAATGGCAATTGCTTCCCATTTAATTTCATATGTAGTAGCTCTTCAATTTTGTGAAAAGAACATGTTTGACTGCCTAGTTTGCTTTGGCTTAGCCTATTTAAGTGCACTTAGGATTGGACATGTGTGATTTTGATGTTGTTAGAGTAACATGATGAGAAGATCACATTGCCTATAAATTTGTATTTTTGAAAATCTTTTTTGTCTCATTACGATCAAAAGAAGGTACAAAAAAATACATACATCACATAATATTTTGTAACACATCAGGTTCTCATATGTTGATAATGTTGCAAATGCTTCTCCTTTTGATTCCACACATGAAATTTCCATTTAGAAAGGAATGGAGCGGCTTAATCTAACCCATTTTAATCAAAATAAATATAATTTACCCTATTTTGGCGACTTAGTAATGTACTTGGGCATTTTTTATGCTAATAAAATCATCAAGGTGGCATAATGGTTTGACCATATATTTTTTATATTATTTATAGTTTATGTGATATCTTAAAGAATTACTAAATTCATAATTTTGCAATCAATATAGTTTTGCTAAATGCTTTAAGATTTGCAAGTAGCTTCAAAATTTAGGTCTCACTTACATAAATTCCTATAATAACAAAAACAATAATTAAACCACAAACTAAAAAAAATAAATTGCACATCCCTAAGATCAATAATATGGAAGTATATATATATATATATATATAATGTGGTACAAGAAAAACAAAAGCTTTGATTGATAAATTATTCAAAAAATACAAAATAAAATAAAATAAAATAAAATAAAACCCCAAATGAATTCAACCCATTCAAATTGGAAATTCCCCTTCTTCAACTTTCAAACCCTACCTTTCAATTTCCACACTCTCTGTTTTGGAGCTCTGCCTGCTCCCCAACCTCCTCAACACCCGAGCACCCGATCCCTCCATCTTCGACCTCTGTTGAACCACCATTACCGACCCCTTCCCCCCAAAATCCTTAGACGCCAATATATCCCCAATCACCCCCAGCTCCGGATACTCGCTCCACATCTCCAATCCCGCAGTAAACGGCGTCACTCTCCCCTCCTCTCTCCCCACCACCAACAACCCGCACTTCTCGCTCATCTCCCTCATCAAATTCACCGTCTCCGCTCCTTCCTTCACCTCCTCCTCCCTATACTCCACTGTCTCCACTCCCTCCGTTCTTAACCTGAACTCTTCGACTGCCTCATCGTCCTCGTCCTTGTCCATCGCTTCTTCGTCTCCCCTGTTCTCGAGCGGAAGCATGAGCCTTAAGACGTGTAGGTGGACGCAGGGGTTCTCGGTCATTCGGGCGGCGATGGCGAGGGCTTCGCGGTCGTCGGGGCCGCCGAGAAAGAAGACGGCAATGCGGTGGGAGTGGGGGGAGGAGAGGGAGGAAATTGGTGGGGTGGAGAGGTTGCAGCTGACGAGAATGGCGACGGAGCAGGGGGCGTAGAGGAGGACGTTGGTGTTGACGGAGCGGAGGGCGGGGTTGACGGATTCTAAGGGTACGTCAGCGTCGATGCGGCGGTGGAAGGGGAGGAGGATCAGATCGCACTGCCGGAAATTTTAGCTATTAGTAAGCTTAATGGTATGAAGCCCGGCATGCGTGGTATGTAAAATTTTCTTTTAAAATAATTAGAATTAAGAAATGAAAGATAAAAGTGAATTTCATTAAAAAAAAAAAAAATGGCATTTACATAAATAGCACCTAATTTTTATGTATTTACAAATTGGACAACTAAATTTTACTTTTTATATCAATACGACGCAAATCTTTTTTATCACTATAAAGCATACAATCATTTTAAAATTTAAGAGGTGAATTAAACTTCTGCATGCATTAGAAAAGGTGACATATATGTAAACTTAAACTATAGTTAGTTTTGTAAATACATAATAAATGTTTGGCATGTATGTAAATTTTTTTTTAAGAAAATAGAAACTCACCCAAGGTATATAACTTTTTGCAGGGGAAGCAGGAGAGATTGTAGTAGAGAACAGTAAAAATCGATAGTTTTTATTCATGATATGCACTCTTTATTTATAAGAATAGGTCACAGTCTTATAAAATTACAGATCAGTGCCCTCATTATTAGCTTTAAGAGGGGTCTCTTCGTAATTAAAAATTATTTTTTAATATAATAAGAATGACAGATTGGTTTGGTTGATAAGAGGTTCGTAGGCCGCTTCCTCCACTATGATTGTCAGTACTTGATCTGAAGCCGGGTAATTCACTGATCGGCCTGAGAGCTGATCATCATCTTATGGAAAATCATTTGACACGTTCTCCCAGTCGCTTGATCCAGGCTCCTTCCTCGCTAACCATCTAATCCTTCATCCGTCAGTAGATATGTCTGGTCAGTCGTTTCTTTTGCCCGAGCTATATTTTTTCTTGAGATTTGTTCTGGCGTATTTTTCATATACATGTTTAATTCCACCGATTCTCTTGTTCTTTGGAAGTTGTAAAGTGCACAAGTAAAAGGGAATCTTTTTAACACATGAATAATAATTAAATGATATTGTTGTGCAATAATGAACTTTTCTAAATTTTTGTGCCCATACCGTTATAAATAAGCCATGAGATATGGGAAATGTATGCCTTCTCTTTTCTTTCTCACTCTTTGAAAACTTTTGTCTTCTCCCTCTTGTGTTTGCTTTTGGCGGCAAAATTTGATATCACATGTGTAGGGTGTCAACCCAACTAGTCCATGATGATTCGCGAATCATTCATAGCATACATAGCTCAAGACATCCATCTGGCACTTTTGGTAAGTGTTGAGACACGAAACCGTGGTCAGGGATAAATCGTCCTTACCCGGGAGAATTCACTGTTGAGTGAGCCTGCTCAAGACATTGGACATGTTTGATATCCATTCTGGTGTCCAGAGGTCCCTCTGTATTCATTCAAAGCCTCCCCGAGGTCAAGAGAAGTCATGAAGTCCTTCTATGTTCGCTTCGAAAAAATTAGGAATTGGAAAGCCTTATTTGTGTGTCGTAGTTTAGAGTGTCTGTTGGTGATAGATTCTCCGATCAATGGACGAGCAAAATACTCATTTCTATTGTTAGGGGTTCATAATTTAGTCACATAGGGTCTTTCGTAGCTTTAGAATCAAGAAAATCCTCTATCGGATACTCTTAATAATAATCAGGGTTTTCAAGGCTAAATCGACGCCTAGGAGTCTGAAATGCCCTCCCGGACGTCCAAAACCGAGCCCATGGAAGTCTGACGTCAGCTTCTGGGCGCCCAAAATGCTAAAAAAAGACCATTTTCCAGAGACTCGGGAAAGTAGGCGCCATATTGGGCTTCTATACGTGAGGGTCGCGGCGCCTTGGCGCCGATTTAGTTCCATATCATGAAAAAGGCTAATTTTTACTTTGATTTGATGTGTTGCACCCCCCAATGAGCCGAAATTGCATGGATTTCTTAGTTTTGGGGGGATTTTCTTAGGGGGGGATAAAGGAGGTAATTATATCTCTTTTGGAGGGTACTAGGGTGAGGTGGCAAGGTCAGCTTTAACAATATGGGGTGTTGGTGAGTGCTTGAGAGGGCAAGGAAGAGCTCCATCTTCTTCCCCAATAAGCTTAGAGTTTTCTTGGAGTTTAGAGCTTGGAGCAAGGAAAAAGAGCAACTCTTCATCTTCCTCAAAGAGAAGCTCAAGGGAGTTTGTCATCTTCCAACTTCTTCTTCTTCTTCAACTTTCTTTTTCTTCTCCGACGTTTTCTTCCTTCTCTGGTGAAGTCTCCAGGGAGCACGATTAGAATAGCTTCATCCTAACTTGGATGAAGGAGAATTTGGACAAGCTCGCAGTCTCTTCTGCAAGGAGAGCATCATCTTATGTTTGAGAAGGACTACTCCAATGAACTTTTCCTGTAATCTGTACATCAAAAAGAACTTACTCATTTCTTTGAGGAAGGACTTGCTTGGGCTCATCTCCTACCATTAGAAGAGATTTATCCTACTAGAATAAACACATACAAAACCTTCATGATGGTGATATACCTAAAGCCCTTTTCCTTTTTCCTTCTTATCTAGCCCTAGGAATAGATTTTGCTAGGTGCTTTTGGGTTTGGTCGCCCACACAAGACAAGTTTGACCAACCATATGATATCATCTCACTCAATCAATAACACATTATGAGACGGTTTGATTAGCCGAAAGTATCAGTCAACGTGCACATGAATTTTGATTGGTCAATTTTATGGTGTCGTTGTGAGTTCGATCGCCCAAGCTAGCCAAGTTGGACGACCGATACTAGTCGGCACAAACATACGCCTATTGGTCGCTCGTTGTTTGCTGGTGGTTCACTTTGAGGGGGGTTGAGTGCTCCTTATCGTGTTGGTTCTTCTCTTGGAACTAGAGCCGCCGCTAGGGCAACAATCGCTCTGAGCAACTCTGCGAACTGTCCTAATGTGTCACTAGTGATTTGGGTCCTCATGTCTTACAAACCTTGCTGAATAAGTTCTTCCACTGACTCTCTGGTGCATGCAGCTTCTACTATGTTCCTCTGGCTGATTCTCCTTGTTGTTGTTGCTGAGCTTTTCTTTTTATTGACGACATGTTTCCACGCTAATAAAACCTTAAAAGATGTTTAATCCAAGAGTGTTCGGGAAACACACCAAAGATATAGAGCTTTTTGCTGAGGAAAATGTTGGGTGTTAGAATTAAAATTTTGGTGTTAAATATGTAAATAAATAACACTTGAGTGGTATGTATGTAAATCTTCCTAAAATTTATTAATTTTTTCATGTAGCAGACTCACCATCTTATCGGCAGCGAGTGAGCAGATGTCGTCGTGCATGGTGGCGTACGGCGAGACTCCGATGAAAGGTTGAATCGTAAAAAGACCTACCGGATACTGTTGCTCGAGCGAGACGAAGGAATTGATGATGCGGTCAGATAAAGTGGCGGCTTTCGCCGCCGAGGGGGACGCAACGGCGGCCAACGAAGACGACGCGCTGAAATGTGTACGGAATGACCCTCTGTCGCGCTGCTTCTTCTTATAAGGGGCGAGAATGGTGTTGCTGCGGCCGACGAGAGGGCTGAGGTGGAGGAGATAGATGCAGAGAGGGGAGGAAGAGGTGGGCGAAAGGGCGTCGGTGAGGGAGAGGAGGGGAGGGACGTGATCTTCGCAATGAACGCAGGTGAGTGCGCGGAGCTCAACGGTGCCGCCGCAGTCTTGGACGGTTCTCCGGCGGTGTGCGGCCAGACGGTTTGAAGGGCGGTAGAGGGCTTTGAGGAGCATGGCGGAGATTCCTCCCACGAGGATGATTCCGATGATATTGACGGCGTATAGTTCACTGGACAGTTGCTGAGATCAAAATAAATTTTTTTTTTGTGAGATAAAATCTAGAAGTTTCATTAAAAAGAGAGAGAAATAGAGCTGTGAAAAAAATTTGTTGTTATATTCGTTAATCAGCTCATTTTCGACTCATTCATTAAATAAATAAGTCGAATGAGAACAAATCCTTTAAAGTTAAATAATAAACAAGCAAAACACGAGCAACTTTTTGTTTGATAGTATTTGGCTCGTTTTAGTTCGGAATAAATAAACTATATATATTATTTATATAATAATATATTATATATATTTATATTTAAGTTTGAATCATAACATCTCGTTTGGTTATGTTGGTTTGAGTTTTCTATTGCATAGAACTTGTGCGGGTTCGAATCCAACACCCTCCATTTATTTTTTCCAATTCATTTTAAAGAGTCAATTTCAAAGCGAACATGAGCCGAACACAAACAAGAATATTTAAATTGAGCCGAACACGAACACTGTTCACAAGCCAATTTCGAACGAGTAGAACATATGCCAAGCCTAAGCTCGCTCATGCTCAACTTGTTTAAAATTCTAGGAAGGAAAGACACAATTATAGGAGCAAACTGTCCCCCAGAAGAGAAATTACTGCATCATGACAACTGATGCAAATTTGCATGAGGTGTCCAATAGCAAGAGGCCACGTAGCAATTTGAGTCCACTGACATACATAGTTATGACTCAGGTTGCCATGTGTTGCCTTGACATTAGACACATGATACAAATTTGCATCAGGAATCTTAAACAATAATTTTTCTCTTAGAAACATCGTGACACTAAGAGGTGCAAAAATAAAATTGATATTTCATATAAGTAAAAAATTTGAATTTAAAGAGAACAATTGCCCCTTTAGATCAACGTGGTCCGAATTTGTCATGTAGAATTACATTGTCTACATTGTATTGCATATGTATAATAGTGTGCAACACTTAATATTCTCATAAAAGAAAGAGAGAGAGAGCGACATACGTTGAAGTCTTCGAGATTATTGAACGTATTGATCTCGATGATTCCTCTGCAATTCAACATGAGGGCCAGCACACAGGCGTCACGAAGGTTCATTTTACAGTACAGGCATGAGACGATAACCCCAAAAAACTTAGCCGCCACGCTGACGAAGATGAGGCAAGTCATTGGAAGCCATAGCATGCCGCCGAGTACATCGTACAAGTTGCATCTCAAACCGGCTATGATCAAGAATACAGGCAGGAATAGGGTTGAGACCAGACGTTCAAGTCTGTCCACCACCGCCGTTCCCAAAGGCGGGCCACCGGGAATGATGATGCCGAGTAGAAGTGGACCGAACGTCACACTCTGTCCGATAAGCTCCCCTGCAGTTACGGAAGTTAGCTGTTTGTGTTCTGTTAAATTATAAATTTGGATGAAGATGATGACACGAGTAAACGAGTCTTGTTAAATTTGGTTAACTAATTTCTATCAGTCTGTGGTTTTGGGGCTTATTCTCCGAACATCACACTCTGTTCTATAACCTATTATAAACGTGTGAACAATTTATTCGTATATTCGATGAATTTAATTGAAGATGATGTCACGAGTAAAAAGATCGAGAATAACTTACCTTAGTGGTTTACAACACATGTGAGTTTAAATTGACATATCAATTCCTCATACACACACACACAGATATATATATATAGACACACACACACACACACACACACACACACACACACACACACACACACACTAATAGGTTCATGATTGAAGAAATGGAGAGACAGAACGGGGGTTGATAGATCTTGCTTGGGAACCTATGCACATTGTAAAAATCTCACAAATTTATGATGTAAATGGTAAAGTTTTCATATGAGATTCTGGTCCGAAGGGAAAAAATCTTTTAATTTTGATATTTGTGTTAAAGAAAACAATAAGTCAAACAATGGCATAGACTATCAAAGGATTATGGAAGAAGTTGTCAAAGTATTTTATTTAGACTCTATTGGTGGAAGTGTATTCTTATTCAATTGTACTTGGTTTGATCTTGTTCCTGATTGAAGAATAAGGGTAAACTAACTATATAATATCACAGAAGTGAAAGTGAACAGAAGATATGCTAAATTTGATCCTTTAATTCTAGTTCGACATGCGAGTCAGGTTTACTACATTCAATATCTAAATAGAGCAAGAGATAACGTTGATTGGGCAGTTGTCATTCAGAGCAAATTAAGAGCCATCATTACCATTACTATTTAGAATAACATTGAACTTGCTCATCAAGAAAGTGTTGTGGCATGTTTCTATTTTTCACTGGATGTAATGAATGAAGAGCTCAATCTAGAGGTTGCTAGTAGCAACTACGAAGAAATTCATCTTGGTGATCAGTACAACTCCGATGATGCATTTGAAAAAGATATCATTCTACATCCTCTAGTCACTCTTCAAATAATATTGAGTAAGCTAAGCGAGTTTATTGCACCTTTTTTTAGCTCAAATCTTTCCTTATTTCAACTCTTTCATTAATGATGTGAATTCGTGGACAAATTGGGATCTAATAACGTGATTAAGTATTATGTTAGTAATTATATTTTTCTAAAAAAATGAGTGAGTATTTTTAGTCATGTTTTCAATATGATTTTTAATTTTTGTGACAAAAATTATGTTAATAATCAGAATATTTTTAAGTAAAAACTTTCTTAGCCATACTTATTTGAGAATATTTATATTTTTATGGAAAATATTTATTTCTAAAATAGGAGTTGAGCCTATGATTTAGGAGATATGAAATAATAATTTTGTTGAGGACCATGATTTTAATGAAGATGCATTAATCGATATTATTTTTCTTCAAAATGTAAATTATGTAATATATTTCTTAATTACAATTTATACAGACCACACAATGCTCAATATTAACATATCTAACACCTAAATTTTCATATTTATACACATAGCTCCTAAATTTTAATTAACAAAACATTAAAAGTAGGACTGTCAATTTGGCTCGTTGTTTGTGAACAGTCGTGTTCGACTCGTTAAGCAGCTCGTGTTCTGCTCGTTTGTTAAGCCTAACGAGCCGAACACGAACAATTTTTTAAGCTCGAAATATAAACGAGCCGAACACGAACAACAATTTGTTCGCTCGTCTTCAGCTCGAAATGACTAGAAAAAAAAAAATTATATAATTTTTAATATAAGAATATATTACATATATTATTTATATAATAATATATCATATATATTTATGTCTAAGTTTAAATCATAACACTTCATGTGGCAATGTTGTTAGTGTCTTTTTTTGTTTATATTTAATTCAGGTTCGAATCTCATACTTTACATTTATTTTTCTCAATTTTAGTTTAACGAGCAAATTTCAAACCGAACAAGAGCCGAACACGAAACAAATATTTAAATATAGCCGAACACGAACATACTGTTCACGAGCCGATTTCGAACACGAGCCGATTTCAAACATGAGCTATTTCGAACGAGCCGAACAAGAGCCAAGCTCGGCTCGTTTACAACCCTAATTAAAAGTATGACTTTTGCTAATTACTTAAAATTTATAATACTTCTATACTTCAGTGTTAAACATATAAATATCAAATTTAATATATCAGACATGTAAAATTGAAGAGTCTTCCCACCCTTACCTGCGATGCTGGAACCAATGGCCATGAGCAAAATAACCAAAAACAGCCCCTCGTCCATCGGCGAACCCTCCGGCGTTCGCCTTATAATCCAAATCGCCACCGGCCTCGCAAACAGCCATATTGCCGCAATGAATCCGCAGCAAGAGCAGAGGAAGGTAAGCCCCAAAACCACAGACTGATAAACGAGCGTCGCCACAAACAAAAAAGCCGCGCTTATGATGACGCAGTAGAAATCGGCGATGAGAGAAGAAGTTATGGCGAGGCGGCCGAGTTTTGTGGTGAGGAGCTTAAACTCTGTCAGAACAGAGGTAATGACGATGTTGGAGGTGAGAGCCCAGCGGCCGGCGAAGTGGATGATGTAGTTGCGGACGATTTGGTTGGCTTGTAGCTCGGGGTGGAGAAGCACGGAGATGAATATGGTGATGAAGGGGAGGGCGGTGCCGATTTGGGCTATTGCGGCAGCCTTGCGGCCGGATTTGCGGACTTGGCTGAGATCGATTTTGACGGCGATGACGAAGATGAAGAGGATGAAGGCGAGGAGGGAGATGTGGTCGAGATGAACCCAACTTTCTTTGGGGAAGATGGTTTGCTGGAACCAGCGGTTGCGGGAGAGGCCGGAGGGGCCGAGGAGGATGCCGGCCTGCTCGGAGTGGGAGAGGATGAAGTTTTGATTAATTAGGTGCAATAAAAATTCAAACTTTATGATACGGATCACCCAAAATTTGTTTTTTTTACAAATCAAGTATTATCTTTCATCAAATTTTCGGGTTCTCACTCAAATATATAAAAAAATTGTAAATGATGTAAATTTTTGCATTAAGAAAATTTTAGGTGTGCAAATTTTAAAGGTTTTTAGAACTTTGGAAGAAAGTTGAGGGATTTATTAAAGAATAAAAATGTGAGAATATTCTGATAAATTTCAATCTAACTAACTGATAAGATACAATGATCATGCTTGTATGACAAATACTCAAATGTAAAAAAGAATTAGTTTTTTTTTTGTAATATAAATTTAATTTATGATGTTATTATTTATTTAATTTTAATATGAAATATTTTTCACCTTTTAATTTTGATATAAATTATATGAAGACATTCTTATACAATTGTTTTTCTCTACTAAAGTGCTATTTGAATTCATGAAGATTGAAATAAAATTCTGAAATTATGAATTTTAAAATTTAAAAAAGGTTCATTTTTTATAATTGAAGTTGACTTAAAATATGCTCACACAATTATTGTTAAATCAACTACTGAAAACCATATATTAACCTTCTACATCGTGATTAGGGGCATTGATTTTAATACTGCAATTGCATGATAACATGGATGAATGATGCATGCATGCATGCATGCATGCATGAACGCTGAAACTATTTAATGCATGGCGAGGTTGAGAACCTACGTACGTACTATGGCGTGGGAGAGAGGCTGCGGGAGTCCGATGGGCCCGAGAACGGCATGGCTGAGTCTTGCGACGAGAAAGAACATGATCAGATGTAGAAGAAAAACAGGGAATGCAAAATCAAGCGGCCAATCTCCAAGCCATAACCCTGACGATGTCGTCAACGTCGCGTTGAAACATATCAATTTGTCATGCAATTTGTTTCCTTTATAGTCGCTGATCACAAAGTCTTCATCTTCCGCCATTGAAGAAGATTGGGAAGAGGAGGAGAACGGAGAAGAGTATGGTGAATGGTGAAAATTATGGCATTCCCTTCATTTCCTTTAGGTTTTGATGAAGATTCGATAAGTGGGAAGAAGGAGAATGTGGCGGCCAGCGTTGGACAAATGTCAACGGTCTAAAATAGTGAGGTGGTTAATTCTACTATTTGGAGATTGAAGGAGGGTTGATGGTGGAGGTTGGATCTGATTTTACTTATTTAGAAAGCTCTGAGTTATAGTATTTTGGTAAAATTTCATTAGGTTAAATTGATTTTCATCTCGAATCTGGCTTTTTCTAGAATATACAACAAGTTTTCTTATATAAATATTAAAATTTAGGGTTAATTATGTATAGAAGATTCGAAATATTGATATTTATAAATCGAGCACTCACGTGATTTTGTTGTACTATTGAGATGCATTTATGCATGTCACAGTCAAACAATTGAGGGTTTAATAAAAATGAAGAATATGGGTTGAGGTTTTAATGGGAGTTGTGATATTGGAGTGAGGATTTGGAAAATGGAAAAATAGGGGTTGATTTATAAATAGAAAGTTTCGGTTGGTTTGTATGTAATTGTTACAAAAATTTAATATTTTGTTTCTTATCTAATTTAAATAATTTTGTAATTTTGTCCCTTTTGATATTTTGAATCTTTCTCTCTTATTTTTTATCTATAAATTTGCTTTTATGTACTAACACAAATATGAATATTTATCTTGGAAAATATTGTCATGAATTTCTATTATCTTAATTCTTAGGAGAATTTTATTTTATTTTATATTTCCCAATATTAAAATAATGAAGTTTATATTTTTGATAATTTTCTATAATAAAAAGCAAGCATAAAAATTTTCATGCAAAATTCTAGTATTTGATAAAATAAAAAATATTCATGAATGATTACTTTCATAACCTATCATATTACTAATTATAAAAGTTAAGAATTTCTTGTATCATTTATACTTATAAAATTGTATTTTTTTATTATAAAATAGTATTCTCAAGAAAAATTATATAGTGGTTATTGCAGAGTTCTTTCCTTGGAAAAAAATATTTGAAATATGTGATGAGTATTTTTCTTTTTTTGGCATTGCTAATGACATTATAAAGTAATTTTAGTAATCATCTACATTCTTCTATAGTTTTTTTTTGTATTATATTTGTCATAAATTTGATGTACTTTTATTTTAAAATATGTAGTTCAATCAAATATGAATGTACATATAATAGCCAAATATACTGTTAAAAATACTATTAAAAATGAAATATAATTCTTAGTTATATTCTAAGATTATATATTTAAATTGTATAATTGAAAATTACAATAGACTTTGAGAGGAAGAATGAATTCAAGTTTAGATATTTTTATACCCTCCTCCCATTGAGCCGCATGGTATTAATTCGTGTCGGTATTGATAGACAACCTCACTAGTGTTAGTCAAAGGCATAAATCTAGTGGATATGAAATATTAGCAAGATTTTGACTCCATTTTCTTAGCAGAGAGAGGAAAATTTAATAATATTGTCCTCTCGCATTTTACATTGAGCGCTTGAATCTATGAGAAAGTTCATAATTTCCTTGAAATTGGGTTTGGTAACTATAATTCAAATAATCATACCCTAAAATATAAGTAGGCCAAGAATTGACTTGAGTTGATTGTGGTAATGCCAAAGGCTACACATATTCCTCTAATAAATACTTTGTAGTCTATTTATTCTTTCTCATTTCCAAAAAAAATCATGGACGACAAGGACAATGGTGGGTAGAGCAAAATAACACAATTTTACCAATTCTCTTCTCACAATCAAAACTTTGTAGTCTATTTATTCTTTCGCATTTCCAAAAAAAAAATCATGGACGACAAGGACAATGGTGGGTAGAGCAAAATAACACAATTTTACCAATTCTCTTCTCACAATCAAATCATCAATCTTCCCTCATGCTCCCAAAAAACTCTCTCAAGAATTAATTTCCTTGAGAGCAAAAGTAGTTGAATCAATTTGCAACTTCGACACTAAAAAATTTTGGGCAATCAAAGGTAGAAACACACTTCAACCCCTTAGTTTTGGGAGCCTTTGATTTCCAAAGAAATTTAAGGATAAGAAGGGGAAAATAATACAATGCATCTATAGGAAGAAAGGTATAAATAACTCACCTAAAAATCCCAATAAATCCCTAGGCTTCTTCTTCTAAACCTCCACTCCTCTCTTCTCCTTCTAGGAACCTTGGTTCAACGACTAGGATAGAAAAACTTGCGAAAGAAGTAGATCAGGTTGAGGGGTTCCTGAAAAAAGTAAGGGAATCACTACTTAAAGATTGGTTTACATGAGCACGGTTATGCATTGCATAATGCGTAGGCACTCAAGAGGGCACGAGGGAGCTAGCTATAAGAATATTACAACCCAATGTTCTTCCTCCTATGAAACACTTAAATCAAACTAAGCTTAATTAAGTAAGGGTGTGTTTGGGGCAACAGTGTGGTGGCGGTGCGGTGTCACACCACAGTTTTTCCTATTTGACAAAACCATGTTTTGTTTGGTTTTTCCAAAAGCTACAACCGAAAGCTACACTTTCCCATCACGGCTGGCTACATGCGGTGACTGCTAGAAAGCTACAGTCTGACTTTTTCAAAAAGATTTTTTTTTGCAACAACAATTTTTTGAACATGAAATTCTTCTTCAGAAGCTTCACAACTGCATATTCAAATAGCTGCAGTTGCCTAAAACAGACCCTAAATCTCACAGACACACAAATACACAAACATTAAACTTTCAACCAAAAGCAAACTAAATTAAAAAAGCGAAAGCATTTTCAAATCATCAGCTGATACTTAATTTACCTTCCAAGTAGCTCTTGGCTTAGTATCCTCAGCTAAACAATGCCAGATCATCTACTTGGGATGAGTCAAAGTGAAGGTTTTTCTAAGGCAAATCCTATAACTTCTTAAATATAGTTTCAATTTTTGGCCATTTACCTTAAGAATTCAGGCAATCTTTCCTTCCTCAATATCGACAGTTCGAGAAAAGTAAACTTTTACTTTAGTGATTGGACACTATCACCTAGAATTCAATTTTATTTGAAATAATCTCAATCATAAATTTTATAACAAAACCTCTTTTCCAGACTTAAAGTCATTCCTAATGAGTTTCTGATAATGCAACTTCTTCATATGTTACTTCTAAATCTTGACATTGTCATAGGATTTCATTCTAATCTCTTTCCATTTATTCAACTATGATAATCTTTTGTCTATCAAATATTTAAAATTATAGTTAAACTTTTTAATTGTGTAGTAGGCTTTATGTTCTAATTCACTAGACAAATGACACTTTTATAAATATAAACCTATAAGTGGATATATAATTTATGAGTTTCTTATAAGATATCTTATAAGCTCATAAAGCAACATCAAGCCTAACAAACAAATCTCTCATACAAGGATTAATATTTTTTTTATTAATCTTTATTTCTCAATAAGGAACTTTTACTAATCCACTAATATGAGAATGATAAACAGTAGAAATTTTATATTTAATCTCATACTTTTCAACAAATGCCGCTTTTATTTATTATAAAAGTGACTTCTTTCATCATTAACAATAAGCCAAGGTGCTCCAAATCTGGTAAATATATATATTTTTTTAAAAAAAATTAAACACTTTGAGAATCACATTTACATAGTGCTACAACTATTATTGATTTAAAGATATAGTTTACTGTTATCAAAGTGTAAAGATTTACAGAAAGTACAAATGATTCCATGTAATCAATTTCCCAAACATCAAAGATCTCAACTTCTATAAAATAATTCAATGATATTCCATTTCATTTAATAATATTATCGCCCCTGTAACACTTATCACATCTTCTAATATAATCACATCCTAAAATATGGTAGGCTAGTAGAATCCTAATTATAAAATCCTTAAAGCAGTTCTAAAATGTCTAAAATGCTCTCCATATTTAAACTATGACAAAATTTAATCACGTAATGATAAACCTTCTGATTATATGATCTTATCTTAAACCCTAAACCCTAAAGGTCCTTTATCAGAAGACACCCACATTTTATTGACTTGATGTTATGTAGATATCATAAATTTCATTGTTAATGATATTATTTCATATGATATGACATACCATCAGAGAGAGGCTCTATTATGATGTTAAATTTTACTTTTGGGATCAACCTCATCTAGGAATTAGCCTTGGGCTCATGATCTTCCTCTATAAATATTTCATGTGTGCATAATGGCTTATTTCTTTAATATTAGTATTACTCCACTCAAAGGCTTTACTAAGCAAACTCTAAGTTCTTAGAAAGAACCTTAAGTTCTAGTTCAACAGCCTCAATTATAGATGAAACTAAAGGTTTGACATTCATCGCAGTGTCCAAAATCTTAAATCTATTTCAAACCACTCTAAAGATTACCTCTAATATTAAAACAAATACTTCCTTAGGTTATTATTATTTTCTTAATTAAATTTTCTGTTCTGGGTCCAACTCCATATTTGCTCTAAATTGGCTCCTAATCAACCCATCCACCAAGTTTAATGTATCATCGTCATGGTCACGGGAAAACTTCATTGGCTTAAAAATATTAAAGTAACTTCCCGATCATTGACTCTCATAGTAAACTCATTTTTTTGGACATCTATCATGACCCTTCCTATAACTAAAAATGGTCTACCAAGGATGATAAAGATCTCCTTATCTTACTTCATTTATAAGATAATAAAATCAATAGGGAAATAAAAGTTATCAACCTTAACAAATACATCCTCTATAACCCATAGGAAATGTAAGATATCAATCAACTAACTACATGATTATTATGATAGGTTGGACTATCTTTAATAATCTCTTCAATATAGACAAAGGTATAAGGTTGATATTGGCCCCTAAACTATTTAAAACTTCTCTAAAGCATTTCTCTTTTATGACATAAAGAATGGTAAAGCTACCAAAATCCTTAAGTTTTCGTTATAATTTCTTTTTTATGGATAACACTAAAGATAGGGCAACGATCTCAACATCACCTTGTTTTCTTTTTTTAGTTAGGATGTATTTTATGAATTTCATATAATGAGATGTATATTCTAAAATTTCATCAAAAGAGATATTAATGGCAGGCTTTTTAAACACCTCTAAATATTTCGAGTACTCCTCTAACTTGTGCTTTTGAAGTCTCTGTGGAAACGACGTTGTTGTTATGCCCTATTCTTTACTACGAGGTGAGCGTGGTTTTCTAAGTTCGTGGAATGTTTTTCACTTGGTCTTTTAAGCCCAAGTTCTTGAGGACTATCCTCCATCCTACAAATTTCTCTCAACTCTTTCCCACCCCTCATCTGATGGTTTCACATGCATTTTTTTTCTTTCGGTTTCAATACAGTGTCACTGAACAACGTCTCTTGTGGTAACTTAAAGAACCGAGAATTGGAATTTACTATGAAAGAGACAACTAATGATTTATTTGCTTAATGTTAGCTGAATAAAAGGTTTGATATTCACTTTTAAAATTGAGCTAGTATTTTTTAGTGCAAATAAATAAAGTTGTTATTTTGGAAGATTTACATACATCCCATTCGACTTTTTTGTATTTACACATATAACATCAAAGCTTCAATTTTTACATATATATGCCACCTTACTTATGTTTATGAAAAGGTGTATTTCACTTTTTAAATGTTAAAAACAATAATATTTTTGATAATATGAAAATTTTGGGTGGTATAAAAGTAAAACTTTAAGAATTTAGACATTAGAAATGTAAATACGATGTCAATCGCTCACAAAGCCCAGCCGACAAATGGCCCATTTAATTTAATGGGCTTGCCGTGCAAATAGCAATCGTAGATTTAATAATTTGAACCACTAATTGTGCATGAGGGAGGGAGGGAGGGACATGTGGCTTGCATAAAAAAGATTCTAATGATGTATATTTGATACTTTAACCCTACTTTAACTTATGCACAAACAGGACTTCTATATATATTAAGAGAGTGAAATGATATAATTATTTTGATTGCTTTAATAATTTCGATCAGACTAAATAATGATGGAGAATGAACCATTGAGATAATTTAGATGATTTATCCAAGATGGCAATATTTCATCATGAACAATAAATAATTATAAGCTTCATTTCATTTAAATTAATATTGGGTTATCAATTAAAGGTTAGTAATAAGAGGAGTGATCGATCAAGCACTCATCATTATTGACAGTGCCTTGGGAATACAAGATTAGTTTGTAGCAATGAATCATAGAAGATTATTCTGTAAGTATATCTTTGATAAAAATTTAGTATCATTACAAGCAATTAGTTTAGCCTAACCATTGAAAACTAGCCAGATGTAATTGGGTGTGGCTAGTTTGATATCAACGAAGAGAATCAACTAGATAATAAAAAAGGTCAAGTTGACATAACTGAGCGACTAATCTTAAAGTTCACTAATGAAGAGCAACTCACCATTGATATGCATAGCAAATGTGCTAATTCTTGTTCTATTTTAATATGTTTTTAGGTTAATTGTATGCTTTTGAATGGCATTTGTGTTGTGTTTTGCAAAATAAAGGAAATGGGAGTCATTTGAGTTGAAGAAACTCAAGAAAATTACTAAATGTAGGATGCAGAAAGTAGGCACCTTGATGCATAAAGTCGGTGTTGCAGAGCAGCTCCTAGTTGCCCAGAAGAGCCCAATGCCCAAAATTTCTTCTCGAGAAGGTAGAAAGTAGGCACCTGGATATAGAAAGTAGACATCACAGACCAAAGTCTTAAAAAGCTCAGAGCCCAAAAATTTCAGAGAAGGTAGAAAGTAGGTGTCACGAATGCAACACCTAAGTGCGAATGACCAATGCCTAGGCGCTATAGACCAGCGCCTAGTGGAAGCCACAGACCTGCATCTAGGCTCCAATTCACGTGATTTAGTAGTTTTTTGTAGTTCAGACACGACTTTTTGCTGGGAGAATCATAAAAACACAACATACAAAGAAGAGGGCATCTTTCTCTGCATATTGGAGTGTGGGGCATTGAAGAGGAAAACCAAAGAGGCTTTGCAAAGAGTTTTCAAGTCATAAAGAAGAAATTTGAGAAGATCAAAGGATGTAAGCTTTGCTTGTTTCCATTTCAGTATTCATGCTTTGATAAGGAAGGAGATAAAAACTTTCAAGTTTACATTTTTATTTGGATTTCTGTGTAAGACTTGGTGTATGAATTTTGTACTTTAATCAAAGTTTGTTTTGTTGAGTTTTATAGCTAGTAGTGAGTAATTTCATTTGTTTCTTCCTTGAATTGGAAAAGCTGTATGATAGAATTGAGTTTTCTTTTATGATATGCACTTGAAATTTCTTAATGATGTTGTGATAACCTTTACACCTTAATTTACATTTTGCCTGGCTAGTAGAATAGTTAGAATCATTCATGTACTCTGAGATCTGGAAGGATAATTTGTAGAATGAAAAGGGCTAACCTCATAAACTCACTGGAATGTGGATATTATCTTTGAGTTTATGCAATTAATAGGGAGATGTTATTGCTCGGGTTAATCATGGAATTTAAGTTACTGAACCCAAGACAATTAATCTTTCTTAGACTACCGAATATACGAAATTAAGATTGTGCTCTTGATTGACACTATTCTTGAATTATATTATTAGTTATATGCACAACTTGACTAATTTATGGGGGAAATCTTTCATCACTTTGAATTTCTTAAAAATTCCTCTTGTTTGCTAGGATAGACTCTAAATTTATTATAGAACTTAAATTGAGATTGGGAACTTTAACATTCCAGAATAAAACCGATAATAGTAAACTAGAACTTTTGCGAATTTGGATTCAACTTGTTCTCTGTGAGGTTGACACACGTAACTTAATTCCGTATATTACTGATACGCCACATATACTTGTGTGAGTTGACAATGCATCATAGCACTTGAAGCGTGTCAACCATGTAAAGAGACCAAATTGAAATATTTAGGTATGCGTAGTGAGAAGAAATTAATCAAAAAAGCTAAAAAAATAAATATAAGACATAAAATAAAATCACATAGGTAAGGGGTATGGTTAGGAAAGTAAGTTAGGTTAGGAGATTACCCTAAAAAGAAGATTAAATAAACACAAAGGTAAGTTGGTCATCCTCTAATTCAACATGACAATAAACCCCTAACACTCTCAATAAGTTCCTCCCCCAAACAATACACAATACAGTGTGAGCTTGTTAATCTAGGCAAAAATGTCCCCTTAGATGGCCGATTCCAAAAATTTCATTCATATTTCTAAGCAAAACACTTCTGGAGGAGTGAATTATATATAGTGAGAAATGCCCCAGATGAATTGAGTTTTTTTCATTAGGTTTAGGTATGGAAACGAAAGCCACACAGGCGAGTTTAGATGCAGTGCTCTTGCTGGTTCACATACTATATACCCGATTGATTGGCGTTTTTGCTCAAATTAAAATTCATACTTCTTTCTGTATCTCAAAGTATTGACATGAAGTTTATTAAATTTATCAAATCATGCTTTGATTCATGTTGAACCCTAATTTCTCTATAGGTTATTCCCAAAATCTACTAGCATTGAAGAGAAAATGGAAATAAAATAATGGCTAGCCTGAGGGAAGAGAGTCCTCGCTCCACCCTCTTATTCTGCTTAAAACATTTGGCGCCTCTTTATTAATTTTGAGCAGTCCTCTTGCAATTGTACATTATTTGACAAGCTATAAATAACAAGGATATATAAGTACATATAATTTCTTGTCACATCCCATAACTTTTTATCACATTACATATCTTCATGCCATTTCATTCCCGTAGCCACAAAGAATTTATGTTTCAGTAGACAAAACTCTACAAGTCACCGGTTAGCTGGACAAGTTAACTCATCACATTGTAGAGTCTACTAGACACTTTGCCGCTCGACGGGTAAACTCGATACCTGGCCGGGTCAACTTGGCATACTAACTCGACATATATCAGAGTAAATTCGATCGACGCTGACAGCTCGACATGCCAAATTGGCACCGGATAGGGTTAACTCGACAAATTAGCATGGCAGGCCAACCGAATAAGGTCTTTTTTAGGTGCACAAAATTGAGACAAATTTTGGCGTAAAAATGTTGCGCCCGAATTGGGTGTCTATTATGATAGTACTATTGTAATATTGTACCGCAATATCACCAAAATACTACCAGAATAACACATAAGTTAGTATTATAATAGTATTTTTGATGATATTGTACTATAATACTACCTGAATACCACCATCCGCACCTACGACATCCTAACATAATATTTTCTTCTTTTTAGCGTACTCAAAATTAATTTATAATAAAATTATGCAAGGTAAAAATAATTAAAAAAAACTTTGCTAATCCAAAGATTTTGAAAATAATTTCTTAGATGGTGAACATTTACCATCACACTTGATGATTTCTAAGAATTTTTTTTTAGTAAATTATAAATTGGAAATGTGTGTTAGACCTAACCTGAAAGTTTGTTCTCCAAGGTAAAAGTCTGAACTAAAAGAAAAAAATAAATAATATCTATATTATTTCTGGTATAAAGTCCAAGCGTCCCCATTAAAATAAGGATATCGGAATATTTACATACATACCACAAAATTCTTATGTATTACATATCTAACGTTTGAACTTCAATTTTTACAATATGTAACCTTATCTATTCATGTGTACATCACCTTTTTAAAAATTAAAATATAAATATTTTTTATTTGATATTTGAGCGGTATATATATATATGTATATATTAATAAGAAATTATTGACCAATTCTTGTATCTGGCTTCTTGCGGAAGAAGTCACCATTAACTTTCTTCCTTTTTGAAGTCCTTTTCCTTTCATTCAAACCTTCTAGAGCTATCTATCACATGGTTATCAAAGTCAGCAAACAAATTTTTTTTT
>NEWO01000013.1:3384683-3395884 GCA_003013225.1 Phalaenopsis aphrodite
GAATAACTTTAAATGCAATTTCCTTAACAATTAAAACAAAGATGGCCGAAAATTATTATTTGTCCATATTCTTTAAGTAAAATAGTAAATTATATTTCTAAATTTAAATAACTGATCTAATTGAGCAGCCAATGTTGACCAAATCAAATTTTGCAGGATAAACCAAAATAATAATAATAAAATTATCTGTGCTCATATTTCTTTACTATATTTGCATACGATAAGTTTTAAATTAGGATATAATATTACATCATGAATGATGAGGTGTCACGTGTCAAACAGGCCCCACCATAATATACTGACATTTCTTAGTGTTACGAATGGCGGGACCCGCATCTCTTTGTGCATTCCTGATTCATAATTTAGAGCAAGTAATTTCTATTTGATGAAATGAAATTTCTCTCTCTTTCTCTCACCATCTATCTTTCATGTATTTACATATCAAACACCAAAATTTGACCTTTTACATTTTTGCCAACCAAGTCTTTCATATTATATAAAAATATCAATTTTTAAAATTTTAAAGTATTAATAACATATTTTTCATTTATAAATAAGATGGTGGCCTACATATAGAAATTGAAGTTGGGGTTAGATATGTAAATACATAAAAATTAACTAATATAAATGTTAAGACACATTTTGCTAAAGCTATATTTGTAAGATTATATTTTAATAAGGGGGCATTTACATACATACTACCCAATTCCTATGTATTTACATTTCTAACATCTATTCTTTTTGGCATTTATACTATTTAAATATTTCCTATCACATTAAAAGCATTACTATTTTAATTAAAAAATAATGAAATACATATTTTTCTAAAAATGAAAAGTGTAAATACATAAGAATTGAATGATATATATGTAAATCTTCGTTTTATAAACATTTTAGCTAATGATAATGACTAGCAATTGATAATGATGATTTCAAACCTCAATGTTGATGGCGGCGGCTACCGTAGTAGCGGCGGCATGTGTGACATTTGGTGGCGTCAAGTAAATAAGCCGTGGAACACGATGGCGGCAACGCGGTTGTGGCGCTTACATACAGAACACCAGAAACTTGCTATTTACAAATCAATTACTCTCTAATCAAATTCATGACAAAACCCATTGAATTCTCAATCTTTTGATCATGACATCCGTAAATATATTGGGTCCATAGTTCAAAAAAATCACTTGGGTGGTTAATTATTAAATATCAATGTTTTGGGAGGTTTTTATGTAACTATCCCACTATAAATCTCTCATGCTAGGATATAGATATATGGCTTTAATGACCGTCATTTTACAGCTGTTTTTGTAATTACTTAATATTTTAAAACCTAATTAAACCAGTAATCATAATTACATAAGAGTGATTAGACGGGCATTGACATTGACTTTGAGATGTGATATCTTTAATCAAATTAAATTAGGGGTTGCTTGTAACTTTGTTTAGGGTATCATATCTTAAAATTTTGACTTAAGAATATATTCATTATATTGAAAAGGGATGTGTTCTAGATTAAAATTTTATAAATTGAATTGATTAAAAAATATTATTATATTAATTAAAGTACACCATTTAAAATACATGATTAAAATATAATAAAATAATTTTAATATGTATTATGTTATCTATCTTAATTTTTAATATATCTAAAATCTTGGATGGAATTTTAAAAAGGAGTCATCTTTATCTAAAATGCAAGCTAATTTAAATATTTCTCTCTCTCTCTCTCGCTCGAGCAAATATTAAGTTCGTTCTTCGTATATACAGAGAATGATTGAGACACGGGTTCGATAGAGATTGAACAAAGAGTTGAATCAATTGATATATTAAATATTAAAATTATTTAGAATATTAATTAGATGATAATATTTAACAAAAATTAATAAATCTAACTATATTGTGAAATACATATCATGCTTGATAATTGAATTCAATAATTTTCAAATTAAGCACATTCAATATTAAATTGATTAATCGCTCTCTCTTCCTTTTTGTCATCATAAGAAAAATCCAGATGTTTTCTTGAAATCTTATAAATTTAACATTATACATACAAACATACTACATACATCTATACATCTATATATATATATATATATATATATAGTCAACTAACAAGATCGAGCTGAGATCTGTGATTTGGGTTTTAAGTTTGAATCAATCTAATGCATGGACAATCAACAAATCTTGCAGGAGTCCCCACAAGCTCCGGAACAGAGTGAGTCTTCATAGGCTAACCTCAAATAGTCAAAATGGAGGAAGTCCAAAATCGTAGGAAGGAAGCATTGGCTGACTGAAGATGGTGGAGTCTCCGCTGACTGCAGATGTTCGATTCCTGAATTCTGGAATTGGTGGGGGTATTGCATATCTCACGCGTACCAAAATTTTCATATTTACTCACATATATTGTACTTAAAATTTTAATATTATATCAATAATAGTATTATTATTACTTCTTAAAAGTTAGTCAAATAAACTTCTTCAAGCATGAGTTTAATGTACCAAAGCGCAATATATGTACATAGATATGAAAGTTCAAGTGAGTTTAATGTACCAAAGCGCAATATATGTACATAGATATGAAAGTTTGGGCATGAGATATGTAAATACTTAAGAATTGAGTGTTATGTAACTTAACATTAGGGGTTTGTTTGGGTCAACTTTTTATCTATTTTGCATTTCATACCTCTGGCACATTCAGTTCTGTTTAGGAAATTGTTTTCTTGCTACTGAGGATTGGTTCATAGGGTCACAAGTGAAAAATGGGTTTTTATGTGGTTTCATATTTCACACTCACATTCATAAATATTCATACCAAATTAGCGCAGAGGGCCAAGGCAATCGAGAGGTTGAACAACATAAGTTGGAGTTATCGAAAAAAATAACCAATTATGAGGGATCACCTCCATTCAAGCACAAGCCTAACAAAAATAAGCTAAAAAAGAAAGAATCTACTGAGAAACTTAAGGATCTATCAAAGATGTGTCGAAATGGTATTTTTAATGCCATGTTAAAAGAGTATTGGGAGAAAAAGAAGAGAGCTAGAATTAAATATTATTGTATACTATGATTTTCGTTTATAAACAATTGTACATTTTCACATTAACTCACTTATATATACTATGATGTTGCTTTGACTTAGTGCCTGTTTTATACCATATGAAAGGAGAAAGAACATTTATCAGTTAAATAACAAATTATTTCCCCATTTGCTACCCATTTATGTGCAATGTCAGAGTGTTTCATGCAGATTTGATATCAACACCATTTTTTAAAGCCATTTATATCCATTTTCTTAATATGTTTTTTAATAACCTCTTGACGAGTGCATTAAAATAACATGAATTCTATACATCTTCAAGTACATCACAATCAACAGAAACATATACTAGATTGATGATATATTCCATTGATTAAAGTGAAATCTTAGGGAGGATGAAGCATATGCAATTATTTTTGTCGTAGGAGATAATGATTTTTTTATGTGATAAGCTTAAGTTATGCCATTTTTGTATTTTTTGTCCATTTTATGTTTAAACCATATACAATTATGTTTTATTGTTGGAAATAATGGTGTTTGTGTTTCTCACATATGAGGAGCATGAGTTGCTGTTCATTTGTGTGAAAAAATCACACAGTCATCTCAATACCACCACAATAACATCACAAAATCATTATAAAATCACCAAGATACCTCCACAAAACCACCATAATGCCAACATAATACCACCACAAGTCTATCATAACACCACCATATGTATTTATGTTTTGTAGGAAATAAGGTTCTTTGATCTTATGATGATAATGAGATGGTATTGAAGTGGTATTGTGGAAATAATTTTATGATATTATGATGATATTGTGATGCCATTGTGCTGGTATTTTAGTGGTAATTTGGTATTATTGTGGTATTATTGTCGTGGTATTTTTGTGTCATTTTGGTAGAATTGTGATGATATTATGACGGTGTTGTAATGTTATTGTGGTGGTTTTGATGTCAATACCACCATAATACCACCACAATACCACCACAATACCATCACAATATCACTATAATATCATTAAACCTCCTTCAATTCTAACATTAAGGTAAACAAGCAATGTAGCTACAATTTATATTTCAATGCTTGAACATCGATTACAAGTTACAACCAGTGACAATTTCAAGAAATTGTAAGCTTAATGTAACAAAATCACATTTTGCTAACAATTTTAAAAATATAAATAAAAAAAAAACACAAAAAATCATAAATAATAACATGTTTCAAGCTACATTTAAATAAAGAACATAAACAAATGGTGTTCATAATTATCTTTAAATAGACAAGGATCATAAATAAAGTTCATAGACAGATTCTGCTTTAAATCTCGCCATACTTTGCTGCCCAAACTTCTTTTCGATTCATTTATCACCTTTATGCTCACCAGAGTTTCCATGTATTTACAAACTAACTTGTTGCAGCTAATGCTGCTCGTTTGTGTTGGAGGACCCCTGCATGCAATCGAAGACCAATCATTTGGATTTGAATCGAATGCATTACTGTTGTTTTGAACAATTAGTTTGACCATCAGACAAATTCTTCTCGTGTCTTTTCAGTAAATGAAATATGTGTTCAATCCTTGTTTCTGCTTCAGATTTTATTAGAGATGTAGTGTGAGAAGGAATAGATGGTTCAACAAAATATGTAAGTAGGGTGTGTGAGGTTGAGCTAGTGGCCTGGATAGTGTGAGGAACACCACATGGACTTGAAGGATGGTGAGTTGTTGGAGCTAGAAGTAGTAGCACATCCTCTATTATGTCCATAAAAGAATAAAAAACCTACAATAACTAATTAATCAATAAGCATATGCATGCAAATATAATGCCATCTTATTTTGGAATTTTTTTTTTGATAAGTTGTTAATTGATTTGGGTTGTTTTGAAAAAAAAATAATATTTACACATTTTGTGCTTCAACTTTACACTCTTCGACCACATGTGAGGCCTAGCGTCAGGTGCACGAGGAGCAAGAATAGATGGATGATTATAAAATCAAATATGTAAAAAAGAAAAATCATTATGTTTTATGCTTAAAAAATATAAGTTTGTTGATTTATAAGACATACTAACCATTAAAAAAATAACAAAACCATTCATATTTTCTAGTAGCTATTTCTGTCTTTCTTTCCTAGCGACTACATTAATTTGCTTAACAAGAAAATTAGACATGAAAGTGAGCCAATTGAACAAAGAGTGGACATTTTCAACAACATTGTATAGCCCTCTGCGCACACTGTAATTGCTCGATAAGAAAAATAATTTTGTTAGTAAAACTTGATGCACAGTTGGTCTATTGATGTAGAATACTCCTCTGAACCAACCTTCAGTACCTCCTTGTTTATTGTACAGAATTTAAACTTAATGAGGGGGACTTACTCCGATTAACTGTTTCTCCTCTATTTCGTATACCTATAAGCAACATAACTTTATCGGAATTGAAGCTTATGTTTTGGCCACCGACCTTGAAAACCTTTTGTTATGTATCCCAATAATTCAAAATTTGTAATGTCAGTAAATTTTTCTGTTGGCATGTGAGCATCTTGAAGAATTAGATTAGATTTAACTCCTTTAGAATATTTATTTTTTTTCAGTCAAGCCCTAAATAATAATATCAAAGACAACTTTTATTTAAGAAGGCTTGTATCTACATGTAAGCATTCTTGGATGCATAACCCTACAAAAGAAAAAAATATTAGAGAGGAAATATGGCATCAAAATGATTTTTTTTCAAATAATTATGGGGTATAATATCTTAATCTATTTTTTTTCTTAAAACGGAAGAACATAAGAATTGGTTATATCATGTGAAAAACTAAAATATCAACATAATACCACCACAAAATCACTACAATACCAACACAATATCACCATAAAACCACCACCTTATCATTACCACAATATTTCCATAATACCACCCCAATGCTACCACAAAGTCACTATAATACCACCACAATATCACCACAATACTACAATAAAAATATCGTAAAGCAACCACAAGACCATAACAATACCACCACAAAATCATCACATCATCATCATAATATCATCATAATATCACCACATTATCACCACAATACCACAACAATACAACCCCAAAATTATTTAATTATCATCATAATATCACCAAAAGAGCAACAAATTATTAAAACAATACCACCATAATATCACTACAATACTATTACAATACCATCACAATAACACAACACAGCCACCATAATTTCATCACTATATCATCAAATTATTGCTACAATACTATAAAAAAAATAACAAAATACTACCACAATAATACCACAACACCGCCACAATAACACCATAATACCACCACATTACCATCATAATAACACCATAATACTACCCAATTATCACCATAACATCAAAGAATATATTTCCAATAAAATATGAATACATATGGTTTAGACATGTAATGTATAAAACATAAAAAGAAATGACATAATTGAAGCTTATCATATAAAATAATATTGTGGTGTTTTTATGGTAATATTGTGGTGATATTATGTTGTTTTAGTTGTGGTATCGTGATGGTATTGTTGTGATAATTAGTTGTATTGTGGTTGTTTTGTTGTGGTATCGTGAAGATAATTTGGTGGTATTATGGTAATAATGTGGTGATATTATTGTGTTATTATGATGACATTCTGGTGTTACATATGAATATTTTGTGTTTTTTTCTCACACAATAAATAAATAATCCTTATCAAATCAAATATATTACTTTCCAATAACAACTCATGATTATATATGATTTGAAGAAGATGCGAAGTTTTCCATTGAACAAATGAGGCCAAATGAATATCATGCAATGCATTTCTCGATTACAAAAAGTTTAAACCTATAACAAAATAAAATAATGAAAAATAAATACAATCATTCCTTATCCCTATTTACCTTGAAGCTATCTTTCCCTTTTCTGTGTTGTTTTTTGCCTTCCTTATCTTCTATTGCTAGATTACCTTGAAAATCTCTGTAATAAACAATTACTTTACATGGGTTTACATAAGTTTAAAAACAACCAGAAGCACTTTTGAAACCCATGAACCAAGTTGCTAGAATAAATGATTTGTTGATGCCGCACTTCACAAGCCTTTGTTGAAACATAAGCTTGGCCTTCGAAAACCAGAGCTACTCCGAGGGAAATCGCCTAAGCCCTACACGAAAAGTACATTTGGACAATTTTTTGATTTGGACAATTTTTTCATTCATCAAGTTAGTTTCGGTCATGTTCACTCTTCACCAAAAAGCACATTTTTATATTTTTTAATCAAATAAAGTGGATCCAACTAAGCAAACAAGCGACATATTCCTCTCAGAATCTGGGCGCAAAACTACATTCAGAATCCAAGCCGCATATTTTCTCCAACAAATGAGAATCAATTTTTAGATGTATGTAGCTCTATGAAGCTGTACTTTAATGTCATCAACGTTGACCTCCACCTAAAAAAGAAATCTGCGCATAGATACTCAAGATTGTTCGGATTACATTTCATTAGACCTGCCATTTTTATTTCAAAGAAAGCTTGATTGAACTCCTCATAGGCCAAATTTGCAATTTTTTTTGGCAAAGTGAACGCTGATATTCTTTCTCATTTTTTAAATAATTAAATATTATATTTAAAATTCAGCTGGTTATATTCAATATTTTAAGATATTACAATATAAAATTCTTAATTTAAAAAAAATGAAAATTTTATCTTTTTGCTATCTCAAACTCAAGTTTAACTAAACTAACTAATATGAAATTGAAATAGCAATATCAGCCACATACTAACACAATTTTATTTCATTAAAAAAACAAATATATAAAAAAATCTAAATAAAAAATACAAATGTTTTCCTCGCGCATTTCTTCAAGCTGCTAGCAGGTGAACAGATTAACAAATGAACAAACAATGATTTTCCCATCCTCCATATATATATATATATATATCATTTCCTATTTACAAAACATGAAAAAAAAAAACCAAACAAACAAATATTAAAATCAGTAATCATCGCTCCCACTTATTTTCTGTAAATTTAAACCTACTTATAAACATCTACAGGATTTAGATATATAGATATTTGTCTGTGTAATTTTTATCAGTCAGCACAAAAGCGACTCAAAGAACAAATCATCCCTCGGCTCCTCCTTCGCCACAGGGAACAAATTCCCCATCTGCTTCTGCTGTTGATTCACATAAGAACTAGCAGAATTTTCAAATCCTGAAAAACCATCAACATAGTTGCTCTGGTTGGGTAACATTTCCAGCGGAAATGGTGAGTGTGAGTGTTGAAAAGCATCAACTCTTTGGCCGAAAAGAGAGTTCGCGACGATCGCAGGCGATGGCCGGATTGTTGTTGAGATGGACAGAGGATTCTGCAGCGGCGGTGGCAGCGGCGGCTGATTTGCGGAATGGTTCCCGCCGCGAGCGGCGGGGATGTCGTGATTGTGCTTGCCTTCGTAGGTGGTGATGACGGCCCTCAAGTCATAGGATGCTCTCTCAATATGTTTACGAACAGGGCATCCCACTGTTGTGCACTTGTAATAGCTCCTGTAATTTGAAACAAAGAAGGTTTATTAAGATTAAAAAAAATAAAAAGAAAATGCATGATTTACATATATACCCACTTCATTCCCATGTATTTACATATCTAACACCCAAACTTCCATTTTTACATGAACGACAGCTTTATCTACGCGTCAAATATAATTGGACGGTAAGAATGATAAATACCATTCAAATGTTATATTATTTGAATATTGAGTCAAATGCACAGCATTTTCCATGAAGTATCACATCAAGTACAATAGAGCAGATAACTATCAAACATCTTCTAGATACAAATTTTCTGAAAATACATTTTACCAAATTAACTTCATTATGATTTGGAAAAATTTACATATATACCGCATTATTGTTTTATATTTACATATCTATCATTTTAAATTTGAAATTTATATTAGAAGGTGCCATAAAATTATAAATGAAAAGTTATATATTTATATATATTTTAAAACACAACAATAAAAATTATGATATTTTAAATATAAATATGAAAATTTAAAGATTAGAAAAATTTACATATAGAGCACAATGTTAATTCTAAGTAACGAATACCTTGGATTTGGATTCCCCTTCACAACCTTCTGCCCATACTTTCTCCATCTATAGCCATCATCAAGAATATCTATATCGCTCGTCGTCTGCACCACAACTCTGGGCTCCCTCACCGTCTTGTTTCCGGTCAACGCCGCCCCTTCGTTTCCTCCTTCCTTCTTCCTGTTACAGCAAATTTCAAACTTTTAATCCACTGCGTTCTAAAGCTCGAATTTTGGTTCCAAATTAAGAAGTTACTTACCATCTCTTAGCCTCAGGCTCCTCCACCTCGAACTCATCTACTGCAAGATTACTCCTTTGAATGCTCATATCAACTTCATCCTCACCGAAAGACACCGATGAATTATCTGGCGTAGCCACTGATTCCATCGCTGTCCCTGACCGGCCGCCATGGGAGTGCTCTGAAGCTTCCGAAGCTGCAGCAGAGGCGAGCGGCGGTTGAAGTGATTGAGCGGAAGATGAAGAAGAGTTCCTTCGAGTAGATTGAGGCTTGGGATGGTTATGAGAGCCTTTGTAGACTATCTCTGTGATTTGGCCTTCGAGGTTTTTTTCAACCTTCTTCTTCGTGGGGCAATTGGGAAACGTGCACTTGTAATAGCTCCGAGGATTCTCGCTCCCTTTTACTTGCTTTTGCCCATACTTTCTCCAGTTATATCCGTCATCAGACTTTTTCAGTTCTTTACTAGTGTAATTGGCTTGGATGGTTGGTGCTGAAAGCTCAGTTTTGATGCTGGGTTCTTGGTAGTTCCATGGTTGTTGGCTTCCCTTGAAAACGTTCAGTTTCTAGAAAAGGGCAGGGCTTTAGCATAATTTTGTTTGATTCAAGCTTTTAATCATGTCACAAAGTGAGATTTTTATTACCTGCTGTGTTTGGAAGGAGAAATTAGACCAATCTCTGTTTTCTTCTTTTCTGTCCTGATATCGGTTACCGGAATCGCCTATCCAGTTAAAAGCTTTTGGAGGAAAAGTTCCAGTGGTTGGAGAAGGAAGAATCCGCTACAAAAAACATTAAAAGAAAAAAACAGAGTTAAATCCATCAGCTGGCTCAAACGAATTTCAAATCTTTCAATAAAAGAGCATCTTTTTCTTCTTTTTGTTCTTTCTGCTTACGTTATTAGAAGAGATGAGAACCGGCGAGTCGAGGAGCTCAGCGGGGCTGAGTCCGGCGGGGATGGCAAAGTAAGATGAAGGAGAGATGGGAGGAGGAGAGAGGGGAAGTTGGGGAGGGGGTATGGACTTGAACTTAGGTATTCCTCCTCCTCCCCTGTTACTAAATCCTCTCGCCGGCTTCGAAGTCTCGTCGGCAGCTGTGGCGCCGCCGGAGCCGGCGAGCAGCTCTGAGAACGATGTTGCGTGGGAAGAAGAGAAGGAGAAGGCCGCTGAAGAGGCCTCGAAGCTCCCGGCCGAGGAAGACATGGAAACAAAGAACAGAATGAAGGAGGAGGAGGGAGACGAGAAGTGGGGCTTTAAAGAGAGTTGATGGGAAGCAGATGGGAGGAAATAGGATTGTGAAAGAGGAGGAAAAGTGACCAGCGATGGTCAAACCTCGTGTGTTTGACTGGTCGTCCCAAGGCGGCTTGGTTTATTCGATCCAGCCTAACCCGGGTCTTCTTCCATCATTTGGGTTCGTTAACAATCTACTATGCACCGACATATAAATTTTTTTTGTGAAAAATACTAATTTTATTTTCTTTATATATATTTATATATTTATTTTTAGCTTTACAGAATATATATTTTTTAAATTTTAAACCAACAATCTATAATATTATGTATTATAACTTCTTTAAATTAAAACATTCAAATATGTATCTTTATTTTAAGAGATAATATGATAAATCTATGATTATATGAATTATTTTACATAAGTTTAATTTTATATTATTTAAATTTTATAATTAATATTTAACTTTTTTAGTTTAAAATATAATATTTTAATGTTAATTTAAATGTGTTTGATGATGTTATTTTTTAATTATTAAAAGTTCATAAGTTTATTTATCAAACAATCAGTTTTTTTGCTACTTTTTAAATTATAAATATTC
>NEWO01000013.1:3396018-3406517 GCA_003013225.1 Phalaenopsis aphrodite
GGTCGAGATTGGACTGATTAGCTTAGGCGCCTCACGATGTAAATTTAACTTGCTATAAAAGCTGTGAAGGCAAAAGTAAATAACGTTTCAAAATTTACATGAAAGGAAAAAAAAATGTTCCTTGTTAATGTCATAATATCTTACATCGGGTTGTTCATGTAAATATATTTGGCATATTAATAGTATCGAGTTTTAGTGAAATTGTCGATCCCAAGTGAAACGGGGAAATCTTAATGAAGAAAAGGTTCTAGCCCGCTATTATCGATCCACACTAGAAACGTTCAAAATGCAAATTAAAGTTCTAACCAAGGCTAAAGTTATGAAATTTGAACAAGTGATTAGAAGTTAGTGTCAAAGAGGGGGCGGACTATACCTTATCCCCTTTCGGTGGTCTAAGGAAATTTGACTGACAAGAGTTTAATTCTCTAAATCTCTCGACCAATGAAATTAAATTAACTCCTTGAATGTAAACATAAACTCCAAGAAAATATTCCTATTCCTTGGATTTTATGTGGTTAACATCTATCATTCCACTATCTATTCTTCCGGATAGCATAATTCACGATGAATGCTAACATTCCTATTGGCCAAAGTGGAATTAAATTAAATCGAATATTAACTCAAAACTACCATGCACTATTATCAATGAAACCCCATAAAACGATTCAACTTTATTCTACCATCACACAATTCAAGGGAGAAATAAGAAGATCTACTCACTTTTCATCAAAAAGTTTTAAGCGGTGCATAAGGCTAGTAGAAATCAGAAGGAATGGTGATCCATGTGGATGTAAACTCCAAATCTAATCACCTTATTCCTCTCTCAAGAAAATGATGAAAAAACTAGTGAAAAAAACCCCCCTATTATCGTGCTCATCCATTTTATACATTCCCAAGTAATTTGAAGCATCAAACGGTCATAACCACTAATTTTCGGGTACCTGCATCGGAGCACCCATAAGTAGCACCACAACGCTTCATTCTTCTGTTTTGTAAAGCTTAGGCGCTGTTGTCGCGGCACCTAAGCGCTCCCATTCTAGCGTCAAATCTTCAACATCGGTTTTTAGCGTGCTTTGTATTTTTCTCACAAAATCTGGCGCCTAGGTGTTGCAAGATGGCGCCTCACTGCTCCAACTCCAACGCTCCATTGCTACAAGTCCAACGTTGAGTTTTTGACTGCTCTGTAATAGTGCTTCATAAAGCCAGTGATGGTATCAAGTCTCAACGCCTAGGCGCCAGAACTTTAATTTTCTCCAATTGTCATTTTGTGAACTCAGATTGCTCGCTTTGCTTGTTTCCTGCATTTCAATGCAAAATACCTTCCAAAAACAAAATATTAACATACAAAAAGGCACGGTAAAATCGAGAAATAAGTGCATTCATGTCAATATCATTAAAATATGTACACGTCAATATCATGAAAATTTTATCAAGAAACTAAATTCTAATCTTACTTATAAATGTCTTTTGCATCTAAGCTTAACACAAATGGTCTATTTTGAACAATTTTCTGTCCATTCTATGTTTGAGACCACCATCACAGTTCTAATTGAAGTGTTTTTTTCTTTCTGCTATCTGCAACTCAAAGCCCTGTCAAATCAAATATAGTAAAAAGTGGTTAAAATATACATTAATTATGTGAATATACAAATGTGCCAAACTTCTAATTAATTTATTAGCTGTTTGGGTCTATGTTTTTATGTTTTTCTTTATTTTTTATTTTTTACTATTTTAATTTTCACAGCAACTATGACTTGTTTAATTATAAGTTCTTATTATTTTTCAGAAATTTGTATTATGAGAAATAATTTCTATATCCAAATCTATAGAATATGATTGCTATGAATAAATATTGTTGCTTTTAGCAAAAGAAAAAAAAAATCAGTACTCATAATATGCTAAAAATATATTTATTTTCCCATGATAATCCTCTAGAAATTTAAAATGAATACCTAAACGTTATCTTTGTTGACACTTTTTGCAGTCATGTAAAGTTCAATTTGGCCTAGAACTTAACATTTGATTCTCTTCTCTACAATAGAATTCAGCACGTGCATTATATCCTTTGGGAACTAAAAGCAAGGAAAAATAATAGATAGACAGCTAATAATATTGGATTAATGTCAGTGATAAAGATAATTGTTAAGTAGATGGAATAGAAGAAATAAATTATGAAATACAATCATGGACTGATGTGTCAAGAATTATGATATGCTGACTCGGTTTGAACCCAAATAATAATAATAAAAAGTTTGAGTAGAATGAGGTGCGTAGGGACCTCATACTGGCGTGTTGGCGCTGGTTTCTTGATTGCTGGGTGCATGGGTGGTACCTAGGCGCCACTCATGACAAATTGACATTTTTTAGCTTGATGGCTTCATTGAACTCCTGCCTAAAATGGCTTCCTTCTATTTGGCTCAAATGTTTGCTTGTGTATGTTTAAGGCTTTCAAAAGTACATGTATCCCACAATTTCACAAAAAAACACCTAGAAAAATAGAAATTTGAACAAATAATAGAAAAATATATATATAAGAAATTCACACACAGCAAATCTTCTAATCCCGTACATTATTTGCCCTCAAGTAATTTCATCGAAGAAGACTGAAATTTAATATACATTACGAAATATTACACATTAAGAATTTTAGTTATTTTAAATAATTTAGTAATTATTTAAATTAAGTGCACAGTACCATCCCTACAAATAGAATTTTCATGGCAACTCACTAACATCTTGATGTAATTCATATTAGTATTAGATCCCTACAACCCTTCTTAAATTACTTGAGTGGGGTCAAAATTTTAATAAATATATGTTGTGTTTTTATCTTGTTTATTTATATAGCGTTTAGTTTTAGTTACCATGTAATTTTTATTTCGCCACCATGTTCATTTCCTTACTCGATTGGTCTCGCATGTTTAGTGTTATGAATAAGATTGGGAAGGGGAGTAAATGTGTTTATCTTTCCTTTTAACTTTAAATGACAATCTAACTTAGAGTTTATATAAATTATAGGGCAAAGGAAGAAATGAGGAGTTGGGTTTTAATATTAAGGAACTTAAACTATAGTGATAGAAAATTTTTAAGAGTGTGATGAGATTAGCAATTCAATGGTACCAAAATAATGACACTATTAATACTGGATTACAATGCAATTAAAACATATAATACTTCTCTGGAAATTCTATTGCTCTGTTTCACTTCGTTTTCACTTCAGTTCGCTCCAATTGCTTTACCTATTATACATGCACCAAAAATATGAAAATATTTTTCTTTATAGTGCAATTTAATTCATAAGTAAATATAAAAATATAGAAAATTAAACTTGCAAAGAGACATATCAATACACAGACATCCAAGTAAGGAGGCTTAAAAAAAGAGAGAGAGAGAGAGAGAGAGTTGTAACATGCAATGGGTGGATGACATACTTGAAGACAATGTGCCATATCCGAAGAAAATTTATCGGGCAAAAAAATCTATCTGGCGCAAACAAGCTAAGAAGGAGAGGCTGTGCAAACCGTTTTTTCTAAAGACATGGACTTGAGATGATTCACATGTAGGCTTGTTAGAAGATTTCCCAAAGGCTGAGGCTCTGTTTGGGGCAGCTGCAACTTATTGAATAATCTGCTGATAAGCTGGTTAAAAATAATCTGCTGATAAGCTGTGTACGGTGTGAAAACATTGTTTTTAGCGTTTTCAAAACGCAGTTTACCCAAACAGTCAAGGTCTGTTTCAAAATGCCGCCATACCAAATAAGTTGCCCCAAACAGACCCTATGAGTAACCTCTCATACAACATGCTCATATATGGCATGACAATAAATACAAATAAGAAGGAGAATCTGTACTCATCTCAGGTGGCTCAAATTTTTAACATAATCCTAACAACTTGTTTATATAGACGCAATTCTCATACCTCAAGAGACTTAGGGCCTGTTTTGGGTAGCTTATTTGGTGCGGTGGCGTTTTGAAAACACACCTAGCATGTTTGGGTAAACTGCGTTTTGAAGTTTTGACAACTTATGTTTTTTCAAAACGCAGAAAAAACCGTTTTCACACCGCGCCTAGATAGGGGCGGTGGGAGCTTATTGACAACAGTCTAGCTTTTCCAAAAAAAATAAAAATTTATAATTGCCACCGCACCTAGCTTATCAGCAGATTATTTTTAATCAGCTTATTAGCAGATTATTCAATAAGCTATAACTGTGTCAAACAGACCCTAGAATTTAGGTATAAATCTATTATAATAATATAATTTGAATAGCATCTAGTCTACTTATCATCAAATTTAATAATATCAAGTATTTACTAAAATATTTTCTTAGAAGGAATAATATTATATTGTGAAATTCTCAAGCAAATATGTATGAATATTATTTATATTGAGTTTGAGTTATCTCATCCATGAAATAGATCCGTTCGCTTACCACAATTCATGACACATGACGTCACGATGAAGTTGGGTTGCTTACTTATCCAATCAGATGGATAAGCAGAGGAAGGTCGATTCGATCGTACAAGAAATGAATCGACATGGAGGTCGGGTGTTGACTTTGGCACGCATCTTAAAGAGCTTGTAGCGGATAATTAAAGCGTCGTATTGTGTAAAAAGTCGACGTAGAACACATGGGATACGCTGTCCAACCCGCACGGCGGTCGCCGATTGGTGGGGCCAGGATGGTGACGTTGACACCCCAAATGTACGACTTCGCCAACTTGTGCGCTTCTTCTGGAGTAGATAGGATATTTGGATTTCATGATAAATTTTTTTTTTTCATATTTTTTTCGGAATTATTAGTTTGTTATTGCACTTAAATTAAAAAATAAAAGGAAAGAGAAGAGAGTTTTAAATGCGTACTATTAAAATTTTATTTATTTAGATGTATATTTAATTTGTATAATTATTTTCTTGCATTAAAAGTTCATTTTTAGTTTATATAACTTAATGTTAATAAATTTTTTATCTAAGTTAGAGCTTAATTAGGTATTATATAAGTAAATATAAATATTTATATGTTAGATAAATATATAAAAAATTAGTAGTTTGGAAATTTGATGTGTAATTAAATGAGGCAACCAGTGAGCCGACGAGCTGACTTGAACTAGGCTCGTTAATAAGCCCGTGAGTCAAGCTTATTAAGCTATGTTATGGCTCTTATAGCATATGTGCTCGAGTAAGGTTTGACTTAGCAGGCTTTGAAGACACATGAGCTAGCTTAATTAAAAAAAAATAATGGTTATTTGATTTAAGACTCTCACACCTCTTCAAATATCATTAATCATATTCGTGTCTTTTTAAATAACTTTTTTTTGTTACTTTTCAATATGGATCCTGCATTTTCTTCTTCATCTAGTTTTTGTTGATTCATAAGAACCTTAGAGCACTCTCACCTCCATTCCGAGCCTATGGGGTCAACGGTCTTATCTAGCCTCAGAAGTACATACACAACAAATCATTTCAAATTGCCATTACATATGCAACAAATTAACATGCAAAGCTTTGGTTGTTTGATGTCTGTTGTGTGTAGTACATATCCAGATGTTTCTTATTTAATTAGTTTGTTTAGTTATCTTATTAGTAATTTAGGAAAAGGTTAAGTGGATTGTTTTAGAGTGGATACTTGGATACGTCGCAGAGGCTATAAATTTAGGAATATTATGTAAAAATGATAACATGAATGTTGAATTTATCACAATTTATATTGAGTCATATTTTGGATGTTGCGTGGACATTAGATGATCTTTTTCAGATTAGATCTTTGAGGTATTTGATGGCAATATTAGCTAGAAATCATCACTCTGAAAGATTGTTGATTTATCTTTAAGTGAGGTTGAGTTTATTGCATATATCGAGGCAATTGAAAAAGATCTTTGGCTCCAAGATTTTATCAAAGTACTTAGCTTTTTTTAGAACTCTTTTATTTTATTATGTAAAAATCAATTTGTTGTGCGCCTAACAAAAAGTTTAGATGTGGACTTGTATTTTAATAGGGATATTATTGCATTCAAAAAGCTAAGTCATAAGAATCTAAGTGGAGATTTTTGTGATTTAAGAGATAAATTTAATGCAATTTTATCTCATTCTCATATTGGCAATATTTTGTATGTGTCTGAATTTTTTCAATTAGTTTGTGAGATTGATATATATAAGGCTGTCAAAAAAGCTCGTTGTTCGCGAATAATTCTTTTCGGTTCGTGAATGTGTTTGTGTTCGATTCGTTCAATAAGTAAACGAAAAAAGCATGAACATATTGTTTTTCGTTCGGTTAGTTAAACGGACCAAACACGAACAGTGATTTCAAACATAAAATAATTTAAAATAATTATATATAAAAAATTTATGATACTTTAAAAAATTAAATTTTATAAATTATAATATATAATAAATTAATAATAATAATGTATTAATGTACTAATGTAGATATTATATGTTTGTATAATATAAATTATATAATTAATATAATATATTATTTATATATATTAATAATAGGATGTCAAACTGGCTCGTCGTTCGTGAACAGCTCGTGTTTGACTTGTTTGTTAAGAAACGAATACGAACATAACTTTACGAACAATTTTGAACACGAACTTATTTAAAACAAACTAAATTTCAAATGAACCGAACACGAACACAAGCTTTGTTCGTCCGTGTTCGGTTCGTTTACACCCCGGTCCGTTTACACCCCTAGATATATATGATGAGCGAGGCTTTTGATTTGTTTGGGCTATTAGTTGTTAAGGAAAGCTAATAAATTTTTAATAAGAGATTAAATTTTCAAATATCATGTTTTTAAGCTACTTCAAGTCCCTGAATATAAATGTTTTTTTTCTCTGACAAGTGAAAATAATAATTTAATTTTTGTGCAAGCATGTAAATATAAATGTTTAGATATCATATAGGTAAATTATTTTATAATAAAATATAGTTTTTCAGTTATAAGAGCCAAACTGTAGTCGCCTGCAGCATGAGAATGAGTTGTCGCATTAATCATAATTGCAAGATTTGACTGATTAGGTCCAAATTCAATAGACCTGTCAGTTTGGCACCTCTTTGAGGTCCACCGAGAAGAAAATAGGGATTTATTTGATGTAAATTATGGAATTTAAATAAATCAGAAGGTCTGCAGTGTAAATTCTTCTCTTAAGATGTGCAAAAATATATATAAATTTTAATATTTTAAAATGTAATGCAGAAATTTAGATTCTTTTATGCATGTATTTGTATTAAATTTTCTAAAATAATCTTTTTTGAGGTAAAATAAATCATTATTTTATTTATTATGAAGTGCTTCATATTTTACATTGTGAATTCTAAAATAAAATATGTAATAGAGAAGGTGGAAGAGCCTTCTAAAACCCTTGTAGGATATGAGTTTCAAAGCAACTGAGTTTTAAAGGAAATGGTTCTTATCTTGATGTTCTGTTCACATGAGATGGTCTATGTGCATTTGTTGATTTATAATGTTATGTATAGGAAATTATATGAATATTATTCAGCATGAATAAGATCAGCTTGTCATAAAGTTTTCATATAAATATGCTACCATGATTTAAATGGAATATTGCATGATTTGTAACGTATTAATGTGAACTTTCTCTGCCATGTATGTATATAAATCTTAGGTTAGATCTATTTGGATGGTGACAAAGTTTTTAGAGAGATCTCAATGATAATGAGATAATTTTCACATAAAAATGTCATACACAAGGCACATTAGATTACATGGTTCAATGAGTTTCACATATGTGCATGGTTGCATGGATATCAAATATTTCATTAAATTCCAAAAGAGCACTTGAAGAGATTATACTTTATATGAATAAATATAATGATATTACTTCATCTATGTTGAGGAATAAGAGGGGACACAATCACCTATAATAAAATTCATAGTTGGACACGGAGAATAGTGTTTTGATAGTGCTTCTTCTTTTCTCTTTTCTTCTCTACTATGAGATTTTTTTTTGTTCTTTCTGTCTATTCTTTTAGTCTTATCCTTATTTGCTCGTGACTACGGGATGTCTCAGTAGAATGCTATTGTTACATCATACAGTTCTTATGACATAACTAGTACCAAACTTGAATATAGTGAAATTTTATTTTGATTGTCACAATCTTGAAAAAAAAAAGAGTAAGAATGAATTAATCTTGAGTTAGCTTAAACAACATCTTTGCAAATTAAATCTGATAAATTAAGATAGATCTTATCCAAGATACCTGATAAAATTTTAAATATACACTTAATAAAATCAATTTATTATCATTAACAAAGAAGATAATCAACCGTCTGATGAATCATGAAACATAATAAATATAATTAAAGTAGAATGGAATGATATTGTGTTATATATATATATATATATATATGTGTGTGTGTGTGTGTGTGTGTGTGTGTGTGTGTGTGTGTGTGTCGATGCCATGAATTTCATAATTTACATATGATAGAACTGAGTGATAACATAATTTTTAAGATATAATATGCTTTTTGGTTATGTGTAACTATTTAAAACTATGCATCATGCTTTATATATTCGCTTAAGATTTATCAACAATTAGTGGGATATCATTCTCTTATTAACATTCTCAAGGCATTTTAGAATAATGTGAAATTACAAAAATATACTTGTAATTATAATGCCTGATTTCTCATTACATATTTTGACTGCCCAAATGACCCTTGATGCGATCATTGAAGATCATCTTAGCTTCCAATAAATATGACTAATCAAGAAAGTCAGTGTCCTTTAGCGTCAAAAAGATGGTTATCCAAGCCACTCCCTTCCTTTTATCTTACCATATGATTATGATATTCAATTCTAAAGAAGGCTCAAAAAATTTAAAGCTGCGCACTGAAAGAAGGACCCATCACGATAATTACTTAAGCAATCCTATCTCTAAGCAAATTGAAGACCATCAATTTTGGATAGTGTAATTATGAGCAAATTAATCTCTATGACTATAAAGCTGACCCGCCCCCCTTCAAAATCATTAACATGGGTCCAAATCATCCAACCAAACCTGTCAAATTTTCTAATCACACCACTTTAAGGCACCACTTTGACCGACTTCATAGTGAAGTAAAGAGACTCAAATTTTAAGCTCACTCTTTCTTCCCAAATGGTAACATTGTTAAAAAAAAAAATTGATTAACTTGATGAATAGAGAATGAATTAATGTCCCAACCATACTCTCTCTCTCTCTCTCTCAATCTCCTCTCTCATTGTAGAACACCATTTACCATATGTAGCAATTGTTAATTTTGAGATTAATTTTGATTACTATTCTATCTTACATTTTTGAAACTTCAAAAAATATCAAACAAAAATTAGACCAAACATGTATTAAAGGCCTTGAATTGCATTTAAGAATCTATCATTACAAAAGAAGAGCAGCACACATATTGTTAGATTATGCCTTAACTCAGTATAATTTTCCAACACACACAAGATAAGAGAGATATAGGAGGTAATCATATTTCTTATGAGAAAAACTCCTGAAAGGGGGAAAAATCACGAAGTCTAACCCAATCAAAGTAATCCACAATGAAACTAAAAGTACATATGTTAACTCTTCTCCTGAATTATGTAGGATGACATAACAAAAATTGACAAAGTAATTTGGGTATGTCCATCATAATTGAGTTTCAACAAATACATTATATTAGTTTTCGTAAATTTACATACCTACCTCATAATTCTTATATATTTATATATCTAATACTTAAAAGTTTGATATTTACATTTCTATCACTTTGGTGCTCTATACTTTTGCAGGAAATGTGCATTTTACTTTTATAAAAGTTAGTAAATGTCAAAGATTTGTGTGTTATGCATGCATTTATGAAAGTTCAGGCATTAATTATGTAAATATATAAGAGATGCGTGGCAATTATGCAAATGCCCCCTTTTTTTTCTCTCATACCATTCCAAATATATCGATACTTTGATATATTATTTTAATCTTTCTTACTAATATTATAGGATTATAATATATAAATTAATAGTTTGTTAAATATATAACAAATTAGTTAGCTGGTAGTAACAAGTAGCTCATAAATTCACCTCAGTTATTGAGCAATTCTTCTCATAGTTCTGGTCAATTATATAGGTAGAATTATCAAAGGTAAAATTTGGACTGTAACATGCAATTAGGCTAAAGCCTGTGGGGCTAATATATACTCAATTGTGCACCCAAATTCAGCCCAAATGTTATGTAGAACATGACCATTTATGTTTTAAAAATAATCAATTTTATAGATTATGATATCAATATATTCAAATAATGAAGAAGAAATCACATCACAAAAAAATTCTAAAATTTTTTATATGATATGTAAGATATAATATATATGTATATTTAAAAATAATTAAAAATATCAAAAAAATCACAAAATATAAATATACTTCAAAAGTTATCAATTTCATCCTAATTACAGAAAACAATTGAAAAATGCTTTTGTAATTTTTTAAAGTATAAACATATATTTTTAAGTACTT
>NEWO01000013.1:3414024-3425480 GCA_003013225.1 Phalaenopsis aphrodite
TTTTGTCTCATGGATTCTTCTTTTCCTCCTCTTGCTTCTTCATTGTTAACATGTAATCCAATATATGTTCCAAACTTGAGTTGGAAAGGATTAATATCATCTAACGTTGATAGATCTAGTTATTTTAATTTGTCTTATGTTACTCCGATTAATGATAAAGTCATTTTCTCAGAAAATGAAATGGAAGATGGTTCAAAGAAATGAGATCTTGTCATTGCGAGTTACGTTTGTTGCGAGATCTCGATATATCAGTTTATGTGATATATATATATATATATATATATATATATATATATATATATATATCAAACAGGAGAACGATCGACGAAGCGAAAAAATAGAACCAGAAAAATCACACTAGAAATGAACAGATTTACATGGTTCGGCAAACTTACCTACATCCACGAAGTTACAGAGGATTTTACTACAGGAGGAATTTACACCAGTCGATCACCTCGACTTACAAGAGGAATCTCTCATTTCGTTGCTCTCTCTTCTCTACACCGAGATCCACCGAAGAAACTTTACACTGAGATACACCAAAGAAGAAAAACTTGCAAGAGAAATAAACTCAAATTCTCTTCTATTATAAGCCACCAAGAAGAAGCCAAGGGTGAACAATTTTCTTCTTCTTCTTCCTTCTTCCTTTAACGCAAGGAACTACTGCTTGCACTTTCCTTCCTTCTATCCTGAGGAAACCTTCCTCTATCCTGAGAAAACTGAAGTAGAACACCGTGACTTCTCTAAAACTCAAGGAGAATCGTCCTAAGCCTTTTATCACAAACAGGAGGGAGCGAAGAGATGCTCCGCTTCATAAACGGGGAAGGCGGGAGCGGTTGGAGCCTACGTTTCGCGACTAGATGCTTTGCTTCGCACGCGGGAGTGAACAGAGGTGGAATCGCAAATGAGAGATCGCGACCTTTCGCCCTCGGAAGAGCGAGAGTGCGAGGGGGTCCTACCGGGCTCCAGCATAACAAATCTCCCACTTGGAGACCAATACACATGCTACAACATCTACTTCCTCGAACTGATATCCTCCACTAGCGGCGCGGCCTTTTTCTTCCAGCATGTATTCTCCATTGTGAATCCTCCAACTTGAATCCTCCACCTCTGCAACTCAAAGCCTTGTCTTCAGTCCAGAAGACCAACTAATGTTTTGCACAACTTCAGTTTCTCAAGAGTAACACCCTTAGTCAACATATCAGCAGGGTCCAAATAGTGTTGCACCTCCAAGCTATTTCATGATTTACTATTGTCTCTGCTCACAACTCCCAGTGCATGGGCAATATTATGCATTTGCTGAAAGCCTTTTTCAACATGTCTAGACTTGTACCTCTTACTGCAATCACACTCAATTTTCACCTGGTACATCTTCTTCCCTGGTGGATGTTCTGCTACTCCCACTTGCTCGAGCTTTCATCTTGCAAGATTTCTTCGTATCTCTTTGGTTCTCCACCATCTGTTTGTGTAACAATAGGAATGGGTGCCCCGGACCCACTATCCTCTTCACTTCCATCATCAACAGAACCATGAACTGCCAGCAATAGGACATCATGTACTTCTTAAGATACCACATTTGTGCCATCATTCTTAATACTCTTGGGATTTCTGCAGTTCCTTCTTATGTGACTAGCCTTGCCAAAATTTTAGTAGATTCTCTGCTGACCAGACTTTGATTTTGATCTCCCTTTATTTGAGTTGCTGTCATGTTATCTCCCTTTGAAATCAATATTCAGTGCCAAACTCGAACCTGAGATCTCATCAAAATCTTTTATGCGCATTTCCTCAGCAGAAATCAATCATGAATATCATCACATTTCAGTTTAGATTTACCTGTAGAACTGCTAACTGCCTATCTTATGACTTCCCACCTATTTCACAACGATGCCAACAATATCAGCGCACATATTTCATCATCAAAATTAATTTCAACATACGACAATTGATTTATGATAGTATTGAAATCATTCACCTCGACTTACAAGTGGAATCTCTCACTTTGTTGCTCTCTCTTCTTCTCTCTTTATTCTTCTCTCTCTACACCAAGATACACCGAAGAAACTCTACACCGAGATACACTGAAAAAGATAAATTTACAAGATAAATATACATAATTTCTTTTCTGTCATAAGCCACCAAGAAGAAGCCAAGGGAGAACAATCTTCTTCTTCTTCTTGTTTCTTCTTCCTTCACCGCAAGGAACTACTGCTTGCACTTTCCTTCCTTCTATCCCGAGGAAACCTTTCTCTACCCAAAGGAAACCGAAGAAAAACACCGTGACTTCTCTAAAACTCAAGGAGAGCCGTCCGAAGCCTTTTATCACAAACAAGAGGGAGCGAAAAGCTGCTTTGCTTCACAAATGGGGAAGGAGGGAGCGGTTGGCACCACCGGTTCGCGACTGGACGCTTCGTTTCACGGGCGGGAGTGGTCGGAGGTGGGATCTCGAATGAGAGATCGCGACCTTTTGCTATCGGAAGAGCGGGAGCGGGAGGGGGTCCGACCGGGATCCAGCATAACAACGCCTTAGGGAAAAGACTATTTTATGGCTATCTTCAACAAGTAATGGGTAAGCTTTGGACGTTAAAAGGTTCGGTTAAACTGCTTTCNACTTCGTTGCTCTCTCTTCTCTACACCGAGATACACAGAAGAAACTCTACACCGAAGAAGAAAAACTTACAAGAGAAATAAACCCAAATTCTCTTCTGCCACAAGCCACTGTAAAGAAGCCAAGGGAGAACAATCTTCCTCTTCTTCTTTCTTCTTCCTTCACTGCAAGGAACTACTACTTGCACTGAAGTAAACACCACATCTTCTCTAAAACTCAAGAAGAATCGTCCTAAGCCTTTTATCACAAACAGGAGGGAGCGAAGAGATGCTCTGCTTCATAAAAGGGGAAGACGAGAGCGGTTGGTGCCTACTGTTCGCGATTGGACGCTTCTATTCGAGCGCGGGAGTGGGTAGAGGCGGAACATCAAACGAGAGATCGCGACCTTTCCCGCTCAGAAGAGCGGGAGCGGGATGGGGTCCTACCAGGCTCCAGCATAACAAATCTCCCACTTTGCGACCAATACACATACTACAACATCTACTTCCTCGAACTGATATCCTTCACTAGCGGCGCCGCCTTTTTTTAAAGCATGTATCCTCCACTGTGAATCCTCCAACTTGAATCCTCCACCTTTGCAACTTAAAGCCCTGTCTTTAGTCCAGAAGACCAACTGAAGTTGTGCACGACTTCAGTTTCTCAAGAGTAACACTCTTAGTAAACATATCAGCATGGTACAAATAGTGTTGCACCTCCAAGCTATTTCATAATTTACTATTGTCTCTGCTTACAACTCCCAGTGCATGAGCAATATCCTGCCTTTGCTGAAAGTCTTTTTCAACAAGTCTAAACTTGTTCCTCTCACTGCATTCACACTCAGTTTTCACCTGGTACACTCACTTGTTGTGTAATTCATTCTTCCCTGGTGGAAGTTCTGCTAGTTCCCAATTGCTTGAGCTTTCATCTTGCAAGATTTTTTCATAGCTCTTTAGTTATCCACCATCCGTCTATTATACAACAGGAATGGGTGCCTCAGACTTACTATCCTCTCCACTTCCATCATCAACGGAACTATGAACTGTCACCAATAGTGCATCATGTACTTCTCCAGATATCACATTTGCGCCATCATTCTCCATATTCTTTGGATTCCTGTAGTCCCTTCTTATGTGACCAGCCTTGCTAAAAATTTAGCAGGTTGTCTGCTGACCATACTTTGATTTTGATCTCCCTTTATTTGAGTTCATGTCATGTCATCTCCCTTTGAAATCAACATTTAGTGTCAAATTCAAACCTGAGATCTTGTCAGAATCTTTCATGCGCACCTCCTCAAGAGATCAAATCATGAATATCATTACATTTCAGTTCAGATTTACCTGCCGAACTGCTAACTGCCTATCTCATGCCTTCCCACCTATTTTGCAACGATGCTAATAATATCAACGCTTGTATTTCATCATCAAAATCAATTTCAACATACTATAATTGATTTGTGATAGTATTGAAATCATTCACTTCGACTTACAAGTGGAATCTCTCACTTTATTGCTCTGTCTTCTTCTATCTCTGCTCTTCTCTCTCTAAACCAAGATACACCGAAGAAACTCTACACCGATATACACTGAAGAAGATAAACTTACAAGAGAAATAAACCCAATTTTTTTTCTGCGACAAGCCACCAGAAGAAGCCAAGGGAGAACAATCTTCTTCTTCTTATTTCTTCTTCCTTCACCGCAAGGAACTACTACTTGACTTTCCTTCCTTCTATCCCGAGGAAACCTCCCTCTACCTCGAGGAAACCAAAGAAAAACACCGTGAATTCTCTAAAAATCAAGGAGAGTCGTCCGAAGCCTTTTGTCACAAATAAGAGGGAGCGAAGAGATGCTTTGCTGCACAAAAGGGAAAGGAGGGAGCGGTTGGCACCACCAGTTCACGACTGGATGTCGCTTCCCGGGCGGGAGTGGTCAGAGGTGGGATCGCGAACGAGAGGCTTTTGAGATCGGAAGAGCGACAGTGGGAGGGGGTCTGACCGGGCTCCATCATAACAACGCCTTAGGGAAAAGACTATTTTATGGCTATCTTCAACAAGTAATGGGTAAGCTTTGGACGTTAAAAGGTTCGGTTAAACTGCTTTCTTTAACTGAAGGTTTCTTTTTATTTAAATTCAATTGCCTAGAAGATTTAGAAATGGTTCTTTCAGAGGGCCTAATTTTATTTGTGGTAAGCCATTTATTTTTAAGAGATGGACTCTAGATTTTAAACATCTTAAAGAGGACTTTAAGGAAGTCCTTTTATGGGTTAGATTTCCCGATTTACCCCTTTTTTGCTAGAATGAAATTGTTATCTCTAAGATAGCGAGTAAAATTGGTTTGCCTTTAACAATTGATTCTCTAACTGACAAAGAAACCTGTCTAACTTACGCTAGAATAAATATTCAAATTAATATTGAATCTACTTTACCTGATACCATTACTATTATGGCAAATGATAGAGAAAATATTTTGTCTGTTATTTATGAATGTAAACCCTTGCCTTACAAGAACTATTCAACAATTGCTTATACTCATTCTTCTTGTCTTATGAATACTTGTAATGTCAGGAATTCTATTAATTCTTTATTTAGAAGAAGAAATAATCAAGTAAATGCTACTAATAGTAGATTGAGATATCGAAGTAAATCTGTTAATACAAACAAGTCTATTATTTCCAGTCTCGATTTAAACATTCTGATTCAAATATTTCAGTTAATAATGCTCTTCAAGGTAATAGTATTGTTTTACCTTCTCATTGTGTTAATGGTGTTGATATTAATTCTTCTCTTAAAAGGGGTAATATTGTGAATAATTTGTTGAGAATATTGATGCTAATTCTGATATTACTATTGTTATTGTTGATAATCATGAAATTGTTACTCCTTTTAATGAAGGAAATGTCAAAGACATCATTTCTCCTTCTGATAATCATGTGGTCGATGTTGTGAATAAGAAAATGATGTTGCAGTTAATGAACTTGATCTTGCAGTTAACAAGAACACTTTTGATTCTAATGGTAATGCTAATCTTACTATTTGTAATACTACTTGCAATGATTTAGTTGTTGCCAATAGATTTTCTCTACTTAATCTAAATTTGAGCATTGTTAATACCTCTACTTTTATTTTAAATTCTATGGTTAAAATTGCTAAAGACATTTCTTCCTCTTCTACTCTTGTATCTACAATAACTAGAAAATATAAAAATAAATAATTTTTTTTCTCTTTTTCTCTCCTTTTCTTAGGTTTTTTCGTAAATTTATTTCATATAATCTTCGTGGGCTTAATAATGAGGCCCGTATTGTGGATTATAAAACTTTATTAAATGATTTTAAGTTTGATTTTATCTGTCTCTTGGAGACAAAATTATCTTCTTCCACTATTTCTAATTTTATCATTTCTAATCAATTTACTTTTTTTTCTAATGAATGTTGTGTTGATAACTTCAATGGTAAATTTGGATTAAATGAAATAAACCTATTTTAAAATTGACCACTCTTAAATTACATTCTCATTTTATTCATGTTTTCATTACCTTTTCCTCTAATGTTAAGTTCTATATCACTGATGATAGCGCTTTTAACAAAAAAGTGCTATGGAATTGAATCATTTCATTATCTAATACTATTTATGATCCTTGGTTACTTTAGGGTGACTTTAATTGCATCAGAACNATGGAATTGAATCATTTCATTATCTAATACTATTTATGATCCTTGGTTACTTTAGGGTGACTTTAATTGCATCAGAACCATTAAAGAAAAAGTTGGAGGTGTATCACCAATTCCCTCTAAATTGGTAGATTTCAATAACTGGATTTCTAATGCTACTCATTAAGCTTCCAATGTTAGTTACACTTTTGGTTGGTATAATAATCAAATAAATAATTCAATAATTGGATTTGTAATGCTACTCATTAAACTTCCAATGTTAGTTAATCTTTTGGTTGGTATAATAATCAAATAAATAATTCAATAAGACGCATCGCCCAATATATACGATAAAAAAATTATTAAGGTTTTAAAAATTAAAAAAATAAATATTAAAATTTTAACAACTGAAAATTAAAATTCAATTTTAAAATTGAATCGAACACATCAAATTTGATCGGCTCATTTGATACGATTTTTTTATTTTGATGAAATAATGCACAACGCGAACACAATTTGGCTGAGGGGAAAATATTTGAGTAGGTAAGACGTACGTAACACTGCGTACGTCGGGAGGTTATTCAAAGGTTATATCCGCATTATATCTACTGAAATCTTCTTGATAAGTTAGAAATAGCTTACAGAAAAATTACTAGCGTTATAATGCCATGTAACCCTCCTGCACAATCAAGCGTTACAAGCGTTATAATACGCAAATATTTTCCTGCTGAGGACGGAGCTCCCAGGAATTCGAATCGCAGGTCCGTTGCGAGAGGGAGGACATCGGATCGAGCTCTCCTTTGTGCGCATGGCGTCTCGAACCCTAACCAGGTATCATACCCTCCTTAGCATTTCCAGGCACCCTCTGCATCATTCATGTCCTTATTCCACCACCGATCTGTCGCAGCAATCTGATTTCTCTCCTAAATCTCAACAAATTTCTTCCAAACACGAAACATCACTTTCAGAACAGTTCGTTCTTGCGGAGTTATCTAGCATCCTCCCAATCGATCTTAAACCCCCAAATCGTACATCTTCTGCCCTAAAACCCGCACTGCAACCCCAGCTACCGATTCCCAGCGATCGCTTTCTCTTGCCCGATGAGAAGCTGCGAGGAATCTTCCTCCAGAAATTTACAGGTAAATTCGCTTTAGAATCCGCCCTTTCAGATTCCGGCATCAATTTGTCGCCGGAAATCTTTTCAAATGTGCTGAACAAGGGCAACATGAGCGGGTCGGCTATGGTTTCTTTCTTCAATTGGGCGATGCGGCATTCAGATTTACCCAAGAACGCCGAAACCTATAACGTGATTCTCAAAGCACTCGGCAAAAGGAAATTTCTCGAGTTCATGGTAGAAATCTCTCTCGGAATGAAGAAGGATGGGGTGAAACCTGATTTAGAAACCGTAGAAATCATCATCAACAGCTTTGTGAGAGCTCGCCAGGTTTCAAAAGCGGTTGATTTTTTCAAAAAGGTAGATGAGATTGGCGCTGATCGTGATACTAAAACACTTAACATTCTCCTGAAATGTCTCTGTAGCAGGTCTCATGTTAGAGTTGCTAGTTCATTGTTGAACTCCATGAAAGGGGAAATACCGTTTAATGAACAGACTTACAATGAAATCATAGCTGGGTGGGCTAAATTCGGTAAAGTAGATAAAGTGGAGAAATACTGGACTGCAATGGCGGCTGATAACTTTAATCCTGATTCTCAAACGTTCTCCCACCTTATAGAGGCATTAGGAAGAGCTGGGAGGATAAGCGATGCGGCTGAAACCTTTGAGAAGATGGAGGAAAACGGATGCATTCCAGATACCTCTGCATACAACGCCATGATTTCGAACTCCATTTCTGTAGGAGATATAGAGGAAGCAGTTAACCACTACAAGAAAATGTCTGACAGGAAATGTTCTCCTGACATTGAAACTTACAACAAACTGATAAAAGCCTTTCTGAAAGCAAGGAGAGTGGCAGATGCACTTGAACTGTTTGATGAAATGCTCAAACCAGGAACCATCCCTAGTTCTGCAATGATTGCTTCCTTTATTGCAACTCTCTGCAGCTTCGGGCCACCACATGCCGCCATGATGATCTATAAAAGCGCCATGAAATCAGGGTGCAGAGTTTCTTTGAAGGTTTATAAGCTCTTGTTTATGAGGCTATCAAGGTGTGGCAAAGGAGGGATGTTGCTGAAGCTTTGGGAGGAAATGCAGGAGAGTGGTTATAGTTTGGATGGTGAGGTTTATGATCATATTGTTAATGGACTCTGCAATGTAGGGCAGGTGGAGACTGCTGTACTTGTTATAAATGAAGCATTAAGACATGGGGTTTGTCCGGGGAGGATTGTTTATAGCAAACTTAATAACAAGTTGTTGGCAATGAAGAAAGTTGAGACTGCATACAAGCTCTTTGTAAAGGTCAAAGAGGCGCGGAACAGCGATAACTTGCGGAGTTATTGGCGTTCGAAGGGATGGCATTTTTAAGCTCAGGCTTCTTTGGGCTAGTTAGTGATTAGGGTTGAATTATATGTTCTTGATGTTGAGTTAGAGCTTGAGTGAGTTTTTATTTACTTAAATTCTATAATAATCATATTTAATTTGTATGATTTGTTTATATTATTTGAATTAGCTAATAATTTGATTGAACATTTTATTTTTCATATAAAATTATTATTATTTTTGTTCTTGATTTTTCATATAAAACTAGTAAATAAGATAAAAATCCGATTGAAAACTTAAATTTTTCTATAAAATTATTAACTATTTTGCAAATTAAAATAAATTAGTAATTGAATAAATTTTAAATTAGTATTAATTAGTTTATATCAAATAAATAAAATATTATATAAGTCTCAAGTAACTTTTTATAATAAAATAACATAAATAAGTACAAATAAAAAGATAATAATAAAATGTATTGAATTTATATGAATATTGATATTAAATTAAAATATATTTATATTAAATATATAAGTAAATAAGTTCAAGTCATTAAATTGAATTAAAATATTACATCACATAAATTTAGAACATTTAATATGTTACTTATTGAACAATAAATGAGTTTTGTTCATGAACATTAATAAATGAGTTTAATTATATTCAAATTTGATTCAATTAAGTTTTTTGTTAAAAAAAATGAAATTTTAATTTATTAGTTTGAACAGACATGATTGAGTATTAATCAAGCTGAGTTCAAGCTGTTTGTCAAGCACAGTGGTTCATTTACAACCCTACTTAGCTGGTAGATGTGGGTGGTATGGGTGAGGTGTGCGGGGGTTGGGGTTGGTTGTACTGTGTGTGAAATGTTACTTGAGAAAACCTTAAAATAAATGTTTAATGTTCAATCGTAATATGCAATATGTTAGTCATGCGACATGCCTTATTTTAATGTTATAATATGTGTATGTATGTGTGTGTGTGTGCGCGTGTGTGTATAATTATTTTTTTCTTTTTTATCAAATGAGGGCCGTGCTAGCACGAATTCCTCCTAACACAAATTATGACGTTCGATGTCCCACTTGAGGAGAATAGAAGCCAGTGCCCAACCCAAGTGCAATGGAAGTAACGGGCTTAAGTGAGAAGAGAAGCCAGTGCCCAACCCAAGTGCAATGGAAGTAACATGCTTAGGTGAGAGTCTTTATGATCAACTCTACACCCCATCCATGTAAGTATATATATATATATATAGACACACACATGTATATATACACGATAGTGTTAAGAGGTAAACCACATTTAATAGGGTTGAAAACAAGTCTCAAGGGTACATATTGAGTAGCAAATATTTCACGTAAAATTTGACACGTCGAATCTTAGTAGGAGTCTTTTTAAAATCTCTCTAAATTAATTCTTTGTACAGCTCAAATTCTCTCTTATTTATGTGGTAAAAGATGGTAAGTTGAATCATTTATAAATTGATTCTTTAAGCTTCTGTTTAGAATCAATTTTATTTTGTTTTTGTTATTAAAAAAAAGCATATTTATTTAATGTGTTTTTCTATATAATTTTTTTTATTCTAAAAATAAATTATCATATTTTTTTGAAAACACTCAAAATTACTATTCAAAAGTAATTATATTTTAATCAAAAAGTTAAATATGTTTTGTTTTGAAACAAAAAATAAATAAACTAAATAAAATAAAAAGCAAAAAATAAGAAACTTAAGTGATCCCAAATGGAACCAAAGGGCTTGTTTGGGATCACTTTTATTATTATTATTTTTTAATTTCATTTATATTTAAAAATATGTTTGTTTAACGTAAATTTAACACATTTTTATTTTTTTTAGTTATTTTTTTGCTTCTAAAAACAAATAAAAATATTTGAAAATACTCAAAATAATTTTTGGTTGCTTTGTGTGTATTAAAAAATAACTATATTTTAATCAAATATATCAAATACATTTTATTTCAAATCAAGACATAAATAAAAAAAAAACAAAATAAAGACCATAAATCAAAAAAGAAAAATGGCACTAAAATATTCATTTTAACGTAACTTATATTTTATCCATCCTTTTGTCTCTAAGGGTCCATTTGAGGCAGTTTATTTGGTGCGTTGGCGTTTTGAAAACGCACATTACATGTTTGGGTAAATTGTGTTTTGACAGCTTTTGCGTTTTCAAAACGCTGAAAATTACATTTTCACGTACGGTGATAGCTTTCTAACAGTAGTCTGGCTTTTCCAAAAAAATAAAAATTTATAATAATTACCGCACCTAACTTATCAGTAGATTATTTTTAATAAACTTATTAGCAAATTATTCAATAAGCTGCAGCTACCCCAAACAGACCCTAAGTCTGATCCTTTTCACAATGTTGAAGAATTAAAGTCAGTGGGGGCAATTACATACAGATCACTCGAAACTTGTTATTTACAACGACAATGTTTCATCCATTTTTCCAAATCGTCGCTCAACTATCAAAATACATGGTAATGCCCCAACTCATATTTTTCAATTTTATCAAATTCTCAATATTTTCATTATGGCAAGCATAAATACATCTTCAAAAAAATTACATGGGTGGTTAATTTGTAAATATGAATGTTTTGGGTGGTATGCGTGTAATTATCCCCAGTTTTTATTCTAAAAATTATAAATTAGTGTAAAATTTGTTGACCGTCTATCCTCTCTATACTTCTCATTTTTCTCCCAAAAATCGTTGGATTCTTTGCTGCAGTTCTACTTGCTTCGGTTTGCTCAATCAGCAGACCTTCTCAAATTTAACT
>NEWO01000013.1:3464518-3520873 GCA_003013225.1 Phalaenopsis aphrodite
TTGGTTGCAGCCTTTGGTGTAAGTCTCTTGGGTCGGGGGGTTCGATCACTGCATATGATCGAATTGCACACTTTTCTGGTATGAGAGTCCGTCCCTCGGTTAGACTATGGGGTTGATCGACGATCAACCTTTCCAAAAAAAAAAAAAAAAAAAAAAAAGAGAGATAGAAGGGAACTATAATAGTTTACATATTAAGTCCTTTATATAGTTCCATAATTTTCCAACTCTAATACAATAAATGGAAGTAAATCATTCCCCATGCCCATCTACATCAACAAAATAAAATACTCTTGATATCCATCTTTAACTTTGTCATCTCCTTAATTAGTGCTTTACTTTGGAACTAATGAAGCAACTTATAAAATTAGTTGCCTTCCATTTTCATAGAACAACAAAACAGCATAATTACCCATATCTACCAAATATTGATCCTTCAACATCACAGGCCATTAAACACTATTTAAAGGTGATTAGCGATGATAATCTTTTCTTTAATTACTGGCCTTCTCTCCTTTTTTGTGCTTGTAATGATTACTTGAGCACCGACCCTTTTTCAACTCTGTCTTTTTCTCCACATAACTCCATACATTTTATATATATTTGAATTTAACAAATGCCAAGCTTGGAGACTTTGGCCTTTAACAAATATTGGGAAGCTTTACTTTTAGATGTAAATGATGCATTTTTTGTCCTTATTAAATAATGCTTAGCGATAAGTTATTATTTTACTAACGCTCCAAAAGAATACTACAAGTGCAAAATCCAACTCATTTTTAAATCATCTTAGCATATGATGAACACTAAAGGCTAAAGCTTTATTTGAATTAACTTTTTATCTTGATTGATACAAAATATTTGCTTAAATTATTATTTTTAATACATTTTTTAAATATTTTATTTGTATCATCAGAAGATTATGTAATAACTTGTAATTGTGAGCATGATTTAATTTATTGTTAAAATATTCATAGTAGTAGAAGAAAAGTTTTTTTTTCTATAAATTTCAGTATGCTAAAAAATAAATAGAATGAGGATATAAGAGGCACATATTTTTCTTTCGTGAAATTTTGAAAAGAAAAAAAAATCATATAGTGATGACGGCTGATGCACATGAATAGTGGGCATCAGAGGTGAATTTTGATGGTCATCAAAGTAGATGTCAATAGATTTTGTCATCATTAGATGCCAAATATCAACTATTGGCACATAAAGCTATAGAACTATTTTTTAGTTTCATAAATCTCACATCATGAAATTCTTTGAAATTTCCCGCCAAAGGTATCGAAGTGTAATCTAAAGACAATTTTTTAAGGGATATTCTAATCAATTTTTCAAAAATCAGAACAATTCATTGGACTACTTGAGGTTGATACTCTTTATTCATTTGAGGTTTTTTATATATCCTCATGCTTTCAAGATATTAAAATTTGATTATCTTAGTTTCATTAAGATACTCATAACAAGTAAGTTTTAATAAGACATTTAACAATTATTTTTGCATATATCATTGATTGAGACATAGCTTGAAGGTTCTGTAGCTGTATTTTTAATTTTCCGCTCCTTCTCAAATGACCTGATTTAAGAGTTTATTTATAATTATCATAAAAAAAATTTGTTTTGATCTTTACCAAGAGTATTCTATAAAACAGCAACAACATCTTATGGTGGTTACAACCTATCATGATCAAATTATGATATAATTAATAATGCTTTCTATTTGTTGATTGTAATAGTTGTTTATTAGGAGCCATGTGAACTAATGCAGCTTATGATAACCAGGCAATCCTAGTCCGATGGTGACTTCCATCCAAAATATGTTTAATCAGTGATCTAAATATATAGTATCATAGGAATTGATCAAATTGGTGTATCAATTTATACATGTTAATGTTAACGAAAGTTCATGTAAGAATAACTAACTTATTCTCTTACATCTATAAAGGAAATAGTAAAGGGTGAAATGGTGAGGAGGCAACATCGATTGAACAATAAATGAATGATAATTAAACAGGTGGTAGCAATCAGACAATGATGCTAAAATGATGGCAATCAAACAATCGTAATTAGGATGGGATGAACATGTATTGACAATTAAATAAAGACAATTGATGGTGGTTATTGCTCTTGAGAGTTTCTTAGATCATTAACCACCCTTTAATTTTAAGTTTAGTTCCGTTTACATAAACAATACGGCTCTATTTATTATCTTTGATTGAGGCATTTCAATTATGTTTGGCCAATGCCTTAAATTACTTCATTCAATGGCTCATATAGATTTCTTCGATTATAGATTATTCTTTCAGCATGTATGCATATTAAATACCCTAACATTTGGTGAGCATGGCTTATTAAGTTGAGGCACCTGATTTAACCAAAAGCATACAAAATTCAAAGATTATATGTTGAAGTTTTTAATATCACAATGTTCTTGATTTGGGCTCCTTTGGGCTAGAATTAAATCATTTTCAATATTGTTGGGTTTGTCTCATCAAGTAATTCATGTTAATTATAAATTCGCTAAAATTAGATGTAAATTAATGTTGAATTTACTTCTAAAAGTACTATCCAATTCAAAACTACATCAAAAGTCATGAATAATTGAAGGAGTATTCTTTATTTACATGCTTACCACACAATTCTTATGTATTTACATGTCTAACACCTAAACTCTCATATTTACATGCATACCACTTAATTTGTAACATCACATCAATGATACCACAACCACTATGTTTTTAAAAGTGAAATACATCCTTTCATTCACACATTTATACCACCAAAGTGTCAAAAATGTAAATAAAAAATTTTGCGTGTGGATATATAAATACATAAAAATTGTGTGATATGCATGTAAATTTCCCATGATTTAAGTCTAATTTAGGCGATCGGGATTTATGGATTAAAAAACGTAATATAAAAATAAATATTAAACTAAATAAAATGCTAACTTATATCAAATTAAATGTTAATCTTAAAATTAAATAATTAAAATTCAACAGAGTTAAATTTAACTATTAAAAAATTAGAACTAAATTAAATCAAAAGAAAACATACACAAAAAATGGAAAGACAAAAATATTAAATTAAATCAAAATATCCTGCAAAGTTATGTGCACATTTCTTATAACATATTTACATATCTAATATTTAAAATTTTCTATTTGCATATATACCACTCGAATTTTTGACATCACATAAAAAATAGTATTAACATTTTAAAAGTGAAATACATCTTTTCTTGTATAAAATTCTAATATTAAAGTATTAGGAATATAAATATTAATATTTAAATATTAGTTGGATAAAAAAATAAGAATTCTATGGTATATATGTAAAAAAAAAAATAGGTGCCAGTCGTCGCCGTCAACACTTGTTTGGTGCAACTGCAATTTATTGAATAATTTACTGATAAACTGATTAAAAATAATCTGCTGATAAGCTAGGTGCTGTAGCTATTATAAATTTTTATTTTTTGGCAATGCCAGACCACTCTCAGAAAGCTGTCATAGGTGCGGTGTGAAAACACTATTTTCAGTATTTTCAAAACGCATAAGCTGTCAAAACACAGTTTACCTAAACAGTCCAGGTGCGTTTTCAAAATGCCACCGCACCACATAAGTTGCCCCAACGGGCCCAAATTTGGGCTTGCGGCTAACCTATATATTCTTAAACTATCTTATAAAAACGTTTATGCAAAAAATAAAAATAAAAACTAAAATTACATATGCTCTTAAATAACCTTCTTTTCTAGCAGAATTTTCTCTCGTGTGTAATTTTGTTTCTTTCAATCTTAACCTTATAAAATGCAACATAAGACAGGAAAAAATATTAGACGGCCGACAGAGTTTGCATCAACAAATGTTTTTTGTTTTCTTAAGGACTTGCTTTTATGCTGAAAGTTGACAAATTTGGTCTCGTCCTTTCCCACATTAATCGCATGATATTGTCCATCACTTAGTGGTGGAGAAAGTTTGAAATCTTATTAATTGAAAATAAATTATAGAATTTTAAATAATCAAGTTTGAATATTTACTTGGAAGAAAAATAAAAATTAACAGGCATGATATATAAAGCCTGAATTTTTAATGTCTGAAATAATTTGAATTTAGTGCAATTAGGGATGTGCCATGTTTAGTTTAAACCGGAAAGCTGATCAGGACCGAATGAATTTGATTGATTTGGTTTGGTTTAAAAAAATATATATAAATTATGGTTTTAAAAATATTAAAGTTTGGTTTTTGATTTATGGCTCGGATTTTACTTCTTGTTTAACTAAGTGAACCGAAAATTTGATTTTGTAGGTAGTTTTTCTTGAAGTGTTTAGAAGTAAAACTTCTCGTGATCAACAATATGTAATCCTCGCTTTGTAATTTTGGTCATCATATTTGTACCGTTTAAACAGAGTTAAAATTCTGTTTGACTGGTTCGATTTTATTAAAAATTTATTTGATTCGGTACTTTGAATTTTGAATTTGAGTTGAAGTCAGTTTACCCGATTTGAAAAACGAACCATCCAAACTGACCAGATGCTCGCCCCTAAGAGCAAGGATGGTGTTTAAAATGTTTATATCAAACCAACGTACAAGGTAAGAAAATCATTTGCACAGCTAAGGATGAGTTTGAGCTGTTGGAAGTCATTGTCAAGCGGCAGAAGCACTTTTTGACAAATCTGAATCGCAACAAAAGCATATGTTAGCTTTTGTGAACGTCAAATATTCCAAAGAAATAGTTAAAATTCAATGTAGGGCGGGATTTGAGAACAGTTGCGAAGCAGCAGTGATGGCTGAAGCAATGGTTCGATGGTGTAGAAACATGTTTGCAGTGTGCATTCAGCTTTGTCTGACAACTTGAATAGAATCAATGAAAATTTGTGATTGCTCCATATTAACATTAACTTTTAGATGGCAATCCAAGAAGACATTTGAAATATGCAGTTGTTAAGCTTCATAATTAACACACATTAACTGTGATTACAACCATAAAAGATGTCGGACAATCAGATGAAGGTGCATAGATCAAGGGGTTGTTTGGTCGAGTAAATCAGCGGTCTCTTATAATTTTTTTGCAGGGATTTGGGAAAATTATGTATTTGGTATTAAAAGTTACAAATACAAAAGTTTGAATCAATTTGAAGTTTACACAGTAATTCATTTTATGTTGAATTTATAATTGGTCTGATTTTGCTGAATTTGAATTACACCATTTATGCAAATGCTATAGACAAGTTATAGCCACCATTTTGTAGCCTGTCGCCATTGCAGGTCGTCTCCGCCACTGCAAGTCACCACCGTCAGCAGCCCGCCGCCACCGCCTCAGATGTCGGTTGTCTGTCGCGCCGCTCCCCAGCCTGCTACTGTCGGTCGTTGTTGCGCCAGGACTTCACACACACACTCACTCACACACACACACACACACACACACACAGTAACCTAAACCATAAAGTGCAAGTTACAGATGTAGTAAAACGGAAAACACAAAAGTACACAATAACCTGAAAGACGAAATTGTGAGTGGAAACTACAAAGTAGTTAAAATGAAAATAAAATTGATGAGTACTAAACAGTCGAATGCGAAACTACAAAGTGCAATCTACAGACTTAGAAGAGTGAAGCTTTAAATATTTTAAACAACTTATGCATCTTACTCAACATCGTCTGAAGAGTGACTGTAGGACGTAGTCAGAATTTCTTCTTCAGATGCATCGCCAGAGTCGTACTCATCAACAAAATTAATTTCTTCTTCGCCACTAATATCCTCTAGATTGAGCTCATCATGAATAGGATCAAGTGAAAGACATAAATTTGACATTTCAGTTTTTTGGTGAGCAGGTTCGATATTATTATGTGTATCAATGGTGGCTCTAGGTTTACTCGATATGACAACAACATAGTCAAATTTTTCTCTTGCTCTATGGGGATATCAAAGATAATAAACCTAACTCGTCCGTTGAGATAGAATTAAATGATCAAATTAACATATCTTTTGTTCACTTTTGCTTCTATGAAATTATATAGTTTGTCAATCAATGTTTCACGATTAGGAACACTAGGAATACACTTCCTCCAATAGAGCCAAGGTAAAAAAGTTTAATAACTTTTTTGAGAATCTCTTAATTGTCTATTATCTTCTAATTTATTATTTTCTTTAAAATAAAAATTGAAATTACAAGTTTTTTCTTTTAAGACCAGGATCTCGTATGAAGCTTGTACTCATTCGCATAGTAAATTTGTCAGATTTTTATGATGCACAGAGGTACCCAAAAAATATCTATCAGGCCCTGATTTGTTACTCCATTTTTCTACTCATGAATCTATTAATACATAAAAAATATTGTGTTGATAAAAAAATCATATAAGAAACAAATTTGTCAATTTTAACTCACACGTGTTGTAAACTATTTGGGGAAATTATTCTCCACCTCATTGCTAGTGTTTTAATCTTCAATTGAATTTAACAAATCTACTAATAAACTGTTCACACATTGAATTTTTTTTGAAATAGCTCATCATGGCATTTTTCACTCGAATAAGTGAACAACTATAATAAAACAATGTCTTACTCAATAAAGGTTTGAACTTCGTCGCAATTGAAAAGAACATAAAGTGTTATTGTTTGAAGTTCTTGATCATTAAAATTACATGATGTGTACCTCCCAGATGCTTCACCTAACTACTGGAAAACATAAAGCATCGATGGAGGCACTAAGCCCAATGATTCTTTCATGGATTCTCCTTCCTCGAAATAGTAGAAACAAAATATCATAATCTCTTGCAGTAAATTTGCTTCACAATCAATCCTTCAGGTTGGGCCTTATTCTTCACAGTTCTCTTCAATTTATTCAAAAATCTTGAAAAACAAATATTTCTTAGCACAATTTGATAATGTTCTTTATAAATGAGTGATTAACTAACTAGTCCCAAAGTAACTACCTCTCAAATGGATACAACCAACGGTACTATACTAGACCTCCAATTAATGTCTCATGGGGCAAATGTGCAGGCAGATGCTTTACCGAGTCATAAAAACTAGAAAAAAATATTCTCTCGAGATTGCAAAGTGGTACAAGAATGTTTGCTTCTAACCGGCATACGACGTCAATTCTCAAACGAACTGCACCTAGTTCCTTGAAGAACACATTCATGTTAATCAATGGATTAAAGACTTCGCTTGGCAAACAACTAAATGCGGTTGGTATCAAATTTTACAGAAAAAATATTGCAATCATGACTTTTCATTCCAAACATTTTTTTCTGCACCCACATCAACACAATGGCTCAAATTCGAGGCATACCCAATCATAAATTTTAGTGATTAGAGCCACTCACAAATTGATCTTCGTTTAGACAAAGTAAGGGAACTTTTTTGCTTTGGTATTAATGATTTTATCGGCAGCAGTTTCTTAGATCTCCAACTCCAACTTTGCATATATCCTTCAAATCAACTATATTCACGTTATCTTTAATTTTTCCCTTAATATTTATCACAGTGTTGAAGATGTTATCAAAGAAATATTTTTTTATGTGCATTATATCCAGATTATGTTTATCATCTTATCCTTCTAGTAAGAAAAATCTCAAACTCGGGGGAATGATGTGAAGAAACGTCAAGCAAACTGTAATCTTTGGAATTTCAATAACAATTTGCAGTATATCTTCCCCAGATACTCTTAGAGGTGGCGATGATTTCTCAATTTTGTTTCTTCTGAATGTATTTAAGTCCCTCCTGAAAGGATGTTCAATATCTATAAACATACAATGACAGTCAAATCATGAATTTCTCATATCATTCTGAAGTGTTAATGTCTTAAATGAATTCATGCAATATAGACATGCTAGCTTTCTCACGGTGCTCCACCCAGAGAATATTCCATATGTAGGAAAATCACTTATTATTCCCATTAATGTTACTTTTATCGGAAAATTGTGCTTCATGGAAATGTTCTATGACATATCACATTTTTCTCAAAGAATTTGTAGCTCGTCTATCAACGACTGCAAATATATATATATCCTCCCTTTAGGGATACTGGGACCTAGTATAATCGGTGTCAAGAAGAAGAAAGGGGTTATCATGTATATCTTAGGTGACAGATATTATGATGTAACAATCATTCACAAATAAAAGTAGGGAAATGCAGTTTGACTGTCACGTTTTGTAACTTCGCTGTAAACTTAGGATACGAGCAATCAAAATATGTCTATGCCCCCCCCCTAGACACTCTTGGAGGTGACGAAGATTTCTCAATTTTGTTTGGAATGTCGATACTAATCTGCAGTATATCTTCTCCAGATACTCTTGGAGGTGACAATGATTTCTCAATTTGGTTTCTTCTGAATTTATTTAAGTTCCTCCTAAAGGGATGTTCAACATCTATAAACATACAATGACAGTCAAATCATGAATTCTTCATATCATGTTGAAGTATTAATGTTTTAAATGAATTCATGCAATATAGATAGGCTAGCTTTCTCGCGGTGCTCCACCCAGAGAACATTCCATATGTAGGAAAATCACTTATTATCTGCGTTAATGATGCTTTTATCACAAAATTATGTTTCATGGAAACGTCCTATGCCATAACACATTTTTCTCAAAGAATTTGCAGTTCATCTATCAACAACTACAAATATATATCTATCCGTCCTTTAGGGCTACTGGGACCTAGTATAATCGGTGTCAAGAAGAAGAAAGGGGTTATCATAAATATCTCAGGTGACAAATATTATAATGTAACAACCACTCACAAATAAAAGTAGGGCAATGTAGTTTAAATGTCACGTTATGTGCCCTCGCACCCCCCACCCCCCCTTCCCCCTCCCTCCCTCCCACCCATTGGGTTATTTTTTCTTGATCTACGATGATGCCGCACCATATGTGAAACAGTACGCATAGAACTGTATAGCATCTGAAGACGTTGAATAAGTGGTAGATAACAGGGCCATTTGAACAAAAATTTCTTTTGCCACTTACTTTTTCTAATGTTCGGTTTGAATGTAAGAGAATTACGAAATATGCATTCAGTCTCTGCCACGCTAGCCTTCTTTATAACATATACCTGTTTACACAACAATCAATCTTCTCTATTGTAAGCCATAACTTGGAGACTAACTTTTTTGTCTTTTATAAATCTTCAGGGATTAATTTTTTTGGTAGATTTATCTAATTTAGTAATCCTGCAAACTGATTGAAGCACTCGCGGTTCATGTTAAACTTGATTTATTTTTTCAGCATTTTGAGAGTTATAGATAAATCTGAATGAGATGTGCAACCCTCCCATTGAGCAACATTCAATAAATCATTAAAGTAGACCAAATGGCTACTTTGAATGATTGATATTGACATGGGAAACCACCAAGGATATTTAAAATATTTTCCTCATCATCCATAGGAGATTTTGCTGCTGCTGAGTTATCTATGATGGTTTTAGCTTCCAACAGTATTGGGACATGATTTGTGCATTTCTAAATTGCGCATTTCATTCCTAAGTTGAATATATCATTTAGATTGATGAGATAACTATAATCATTTTTACTTCTAAGTTCTGATCTATAATAGACAAAAAAAGAAGTGTGTGCAACATTTGGAATAACTTGATTTGGAGGAGCAGTAATACGCTCACTTGGACATGAAGTTGAACCAGTGAGTAATCCATCAAACTCATTTGGTAGAGAAAGCTTCAAAATCTGAGCTCTCCAAACACAGATGTTTGCACTGATTAAATGAATGGCCATTATGCTTTTGACGTTGGAAGCTAAGACATGAGTTTCTTGCCTGGTATAAGTATAAGACGAATGTTGCTAATTTGGCATGGAGGTTTCCTATTGTAAAATAAAGAGGTAATTTTGCCTCCTTATAAATCCTTCGGCCTGATATTTAAGAAAAAATAACAAAGTTTGAGAAAGAACTATTTTATTTAATTCTCAATAAAATGTTAATCCACCCTCAAGAAAGAGTTTGGTCTCACCCATGATCTTACATTTTCCTTTGAAGTAAATACATAATCTTCACTTTAGACTATTTGGGGACTTGGCTTGATTCTTGAATCTTCACTAATCAATAAATGAAAAGTTAAAGCATAAAAGACTAAATAAAAGGTTTTAACAATCGAAGGAACAAAGTAGGAAACATTATACATCCTTCCTTTAGTGCTTGTGATTTGATTGATTAGGACAGACTCAATTGAGGCCATTAAGCTTTCTCTCTCTCTCTTTCTAAAAAGATGGAATCAGCTATATATACACCCAGAGTTAGAGTAAGGGAGAACAGCTAATCTCTTCATTAAAATGTTTCAGTTAGCATTTTGAGCTTCTTGGTTTTACACAGAAAGGTAGGATGGGTGAGATGGAGAAGCAGGGCACGTGCATTGCTATACAGTAGTTGGAACTTATTATCATTTGTTTTAATTATTTTCTTTCATGGTTTTAAATATGGATGATTTCAATTCCATTTCAGTGATTTTTAATCCGTTTTAATTGAAATTAGTTTCAGCTGAAAGAAACTTATAATTTCTGAACAGAAGTTCATTAAAATTTTTAATAAAATTATATCATTAAGATTCTTTTAAATTTCTATTGCTGTAATTTAAATACATCAGATAAATCTATCTGTTTCATACATCAAATATAATTAATTGAACACTGAATCAGACAAAAGTATAATTTTTATTTTTTTAAGTGGGACTGAAATCGAAACAGAAATTTAAGAGTTTAGGTATTATAGCTCTACATGTGCCCGTCTTCTCCATCCTGCTCATTCCTGCCTAATATAAAGTGGAAGATGTAATCTGCTGCTAACAGAGAATCTGTGCATGGAGCTGCAGCTTTCATGTTCTTCGTCTTCTTCATGTGATGAGTTATTTGACAGGTAAGGTAAGGCCTTGCATGGAGCTTTGATTTATCATCTGTTAATGGCTGAGAAGAATTTTTTTTTTGTTTTGTTTAATTGCTGCAGCTTCGTTTGCTAGACTCTCATGGAGTTTATTTCTAGATCTGGGAGGACATAATTTAATGGTAATTCAAAGTTGTGTTTTTCTTTGAATTTGGTGGTCACAAAAAGATTTGGGAAGATTAACTTACATACCACTCAATTTTTATATATTTACATATCTAGCAACTAAACTTTAATTTATATATATATACATGACATCTTATGTATACATTCTAGAGATATTTCACTTTTCAAAAGTTAAAATGCACAAGCAGAGTTTGCTTTTGTGTTTGCAAATAAGATTGAAGATAATGATCTAATGCATTAAGAAAGTATTGATGAAACCCTTCACAAATTATTAGTTTAACATCAATTAAGAAAAAGATAAAACAATGACAAACTTCTATAACATGATCTCAAAATTGATATGTAATGATGGCTGTTGGAGATAAGATTTTACTTGGGCACATTAGGGTATTTGGGGTGGCAATACGGTGCAGCACTGTAGTTTTTTCGGTTTGACAAATTTTATTATGCTTGTTTTTTTTCAAAAAATAGTTGTGAGAAGTTGTGTTTTGCTCCCGGACATGACTAAGCGTGGTAACTACTAGAAAACTAAGGTTTGACGTTTTCAAACCATATATATATATATATATATATATATATATATATATATATATATAATAGTCATTCCAGTTTTTTGAACAATAATTTCTTTTTCAGCAGTTTAACAGTTGCTTTTCTAAAAAGTTGCAGCTGGCCCAAATAAACCATAAGTGTGATGGAGTCACATTTAAGAAGTGATGCAATTTTTGCATTAGGTTCATAAATTTAATTTTGAGAAGTTATCTAGATGTTGTAGGTTTTAAGAAAATATTATGGAGCTATATAAAAAAAATTGATTATCATTAGTCTATCGCTTATCATAGAGGTGTAGACAAGTCGAATTTGAGCGAGCCTAGGCTTAACTTGTGTCCGGCTCGTTAAAAATTACTATTATATGTGTTCGGTTTGTTTGCTAAGCGAATCAAATTCGCGAACAAAGAATTGTTTTGACAACTCTAGTTACACAACTATTGAATGTTAAGGGTTGATGTGAGATTTAAATCTTATTATTTAAATTAAAATACTATTTGAATACAGTTTAATATATTTTTATTCTATTTTTTTAATTAATAATTTTAATTGATTATAAATTTTTTGTAGATTTTTTTAAAAAATATCACTCATCAATTATTATTATTATTATTATTATTATTATTATTATATATATATATATATATATAAAATATGTGTGTGTGGGTGTGTGTGTGTGGATACAAGCTTATATCTACATACAACATGAATTATTTGTTTGTAGGAAAGGCTTTGTGGTGAAAATTGGAATGGAGTAGCGGCTAAGTAACACGTATTTGGAATTAGCAGTAGGCAACGCCAATTGGGGGTGCATTAGGCTAAGGCTTGACTTCTTACAAGGCCAAGCTGGACTACTTGTGCTGGGATTTTAAAATAAATGTGATGTAAAATCACCTCCTTATTAGTTAAAAATTTCAATTCTCAAATTTTATTATTTGGGCTAATCCAATATGTGTGTCTTGAGACCGATAAGTCTTGAATGAGATGACTCGAGTGTTGAACTCAATATGTCAAGAGTTCACTCAATTCTATTGTCTATTTAGAACAGTTGCAGTTATTTGAAGAAATAGTTGTTTAGTTGCAGAAGAAATTTTTTATTTTTAAACAGTCAAACCTCAACTTTCAGATAGCCGCGTTATTTAACGAGGTTAGATTGTATAACACAACTTTTCACAACGTTTAAAATAACAAATAAAATACAGTTTTGTCAAACGCAACAAAGTACGGTCCAATGTCTCATTATTATCGTAATGCTGCCCCAAATGCACCTTTAATGTATGTGCTGAGCCGACGAATAAGACTGGAAAAATAAATAAAAAAAAACAAAAATCAATAAATAGGTAAGCTACTGGAAAATGGGTGAACAGTTCACCAAAAATATAACCAGAATATCTCTCAAGGATCAACACTATTTCACTTAGTCAAATAAAATAATATTTGGATGTTATTTTAGAATTTGTTTAGAAGATTTTCTTTTTGTGATATTTTATCCTCACATGGTCTATTGACTACATCTCCTTCAAGTTAATTCCTTGTAGAAACATTCATAAACAAATAATTATATTTAAATAATTTGTTTTATTCTTTCTCATTAAAAATTATTTTGCCCTATATTTTAGAAAAATAAACCATGAAAAAATATAATTGCCTTAATTTTTAATGAGGTTGTTTTTGTTTTATTATTAATTTAAATATGCAATAATAAATTTATTCATCTTATAATAGTAATTGGATTAGTCCCTACGATTTTATGAGTGACTTGAGAGAAAGAAAGCGAGAGAGTGAGAGCACAAAATAAAAAATTAAAAAGAGAGAAATAGGTAACCTTTTATTTATGAAATTACCATTATTTATAGACAAAGATGATGTAATATGTAAAGTTACATTTATGCCCCTGCTTAAGAGGGACTTTTATAGGTTATTCTAGGTATTTCACTCTTGTAGGCTCAGGGTATTGCTAATCTCAGGCTTGACCGGCCAGGCATAGTAGGACTTCTTCGAGCTTTGTTTATCGACTGGATCCGGTAGGCGCTGTCGATCAGCTGCTCTATTGCAGTCTTGGCGGGTGTACAATTAGAGAGCAAGTGACTTGGTTTATACTATCGGAAAGCTAGTTAGATCCGTAGATGCTACTGGTCGGCTTGTCTTTTACTGTTTAGAAGTTGGTAGAAGTGATTGGTTAACTATTGTCGATCAATAGGTATAATGGTCGTTGGCCCTTGATTCTCGTCAAAAAACTCATGTTGACAGAGTTGTGCTATCAGTAAAGGTTGACTCACAACAATTCGAAGGATAACCTGCCCTTAGACGACCAAGAGATTTTGGGGGAAGGTTGTTGGTTGTCCCAATGTGGTCATAAGATCTGAGGGATTGTGCCCTTCTTCGAGCATAATTGAATCGAAGTATTTAGGTTCAGGTGATCATTTGGCTTGTGACTGAGTGAACCGCTCGGCTCGCGTCACATATTCATCTTGAGTCTAGTTCATATGGTCAGGCATCTGGGTCCCCCAGGTCTTCTGTTGTTGAGTCTCCACCATTTGATATTACTTTTACCTCTTGGACCGTCAGATCACCTCGAGATAAGTGTTGGCATAATTTTTGTGTACAAATATAACTAGGTTTGTCAAAAAAAGGTTTTTGTTTAACAATAGTTTGCATTCTATTTGTTAAATCATTTGGGTTTGATTTGTGTGTTGAACAAACAAAAAAAAAAGACATGAGCAGATTTTTTTTTTTTTGACTCGAAATAAGTAAAAAATTTTAAATGATTATATATTAATGCATGCGTCCATGACATTTATTCTTGGATTTATTTAAATAGTTTATTGACTAATTGTAATTAAATAAAATCTATGAACCAAGAAAAATTCTAACTAAAAATAAAATAAAATCATATCATCATAATGTACTAAAATCATCCATTTGATCTTAAATCAAAGATCAAAATTACACCTTAAGATACCCTGACTAATATTTTGGCCCAAATAACCCTACTTATGTACACTTCATTTGACGACCATTCCCTCATTCACAATTTGGGATTTCTACCATCATGCAAGTCAATCTAACCTATTGGGTTATGTTTCTTCCCATCTGTTGGGAGTGTGGAGTCTGCAGCACCAAGGAGCAGAACTCATGTGCCTCAAAAGAGGCGCTCGTGCACCTAAGCATAACACAAACACGCCTGAAATAGGAGTAGCTATGTCTGGCAGCTTGACTACGTTGTAAGAATGAGGGTCTCATAATTACGCAGACTATGCTGTGGCTACGTTACGGCTCTGTCGGTTCCAGTATTCCAATATCGAGTGTCTGGGATAGTTATGTTAGTCTCGGCGTGGTTACGCTAAGACGGTTTATTCTTCTATTTTGATCATTAAGTATTCATTTCGGGCGACAAATGCATCTCTCTTGAGCGGGATGCTTTTCCGACGTCATTGTGAAGGTGAATTTTTTAGAGGGTGATTTCGCAACGAGACTCTCTTGTGAGATCTAGAGGAAGATATGGAGCAAATTTTTATAAGTTCCAATTATTGTAGAGAGTTGATCTAAGTGTGTATATTCGTACTTTCCTTCCATTCATAGTGAAACTTTTGGTGGTGTGACTCCGAGATTTTTTCTTGTTCTAGGGTATTTTCACCTAAATTACGATTCACTTTTCTTAGATTACTTTGTTGTGATTTTATTCAATTTTTTATTTTATATTTCTCAAATCGGTGTTCTTATTTTCCACACATTAGTTTTGATTGTGAACGAATCAAAGCCATCAGTGCATATTCCATCCTGACAAGTAGTATCAAAGCTGGGTTTTTGATTCGAGGGGGAGCAATGGCCAACGAAGCAAGGTAAAAAATAGAGTAGTTCAGTGGGTTGAACTTCGCATTCTAGAAGATGCAAGTAGAGGATTTTTTTGTACCAGGAAAAATTTTAGCTGTCACTATAAGGAATCACCAAGAAGACTGAATCAATTTTATGGAGAAAGGAGAAGTGCTTGATAAAACAACCCAAGTTTTATCCATCTGTCACTTTCTTCATATGTTGCATTCAAAATAGTTAATGAGAAAACGATTATGGTTCTCATGGTGGCACTGGCAAAGATGCATGAAAAACCTTCTGCTTCAAATAAGATTTTTCTAATGAAGGGGTTATTCAATATGAAGACGGCACGAGAGGGTCTAGTGGTTAAAGACTTGAATAACTTTAACACTATAACTAGCTAAAGTGATGTGAATATCAAGTTGTCAAATGGAACATTTTATAAGCTTTGTGAAGTTAAAATGTTTGAAGTGTAACGATAAATATGATCTTTGTTAGCAGTTAACAAAGTCAGGCTATTTGACTGCTTTTATAGATGACTCATGGAAAGTGACCAGAGGTCAGGAGTGATAGCTTGGGGCAACATTGAAGGCACTCTTTACTAGATCAACCAAACGTCATATTCCATTGAGGTGGCTAGAGCAAAGATGAATGCAGGTCGGTGGCACTACGGGCTTGGTCATATGGGCGAGAAATATATGAAGTTTCTACTATCAATAAATAAACTTTTGGGTTTGAAATTTATAGACATGAATTTCTATGAAAAGTGTGTATATGACAAGCAAAAGAAAATTTATTTCTCCAAATGAGGGTTAATGGTGAAGTTAAAGTAATTTGAGTTAGTATATACTGAAATATGGGATCATACTCCAGTTCAATCCATTGAAGGTTCCAATAACTACAAATGATTTCTAGATTAAATTATGGGACAATCAGAATAAGATTTTCATTACAAGTAGAAATATTATATTCAATGAAATGGAGATGTGTAAGGACAAAATCAAAATTTAAAATTTTCAATCAGTTACTTTTGAAATGTTCATATACGTTGAGATAGAGGATATTGGTGATCGAGAGGGAAGAGAAAGAAGAAGCACTCAATCCGATGAAACACAAAAAATTCCTCAGTCACCTGCTACTAAAGTCAAGAGATCCAGCAACATGTCCTTAAAATTAGTATTAAATGTTTGAAAATATTTGTATTTTACTTGATAATAGTATGCTTTGAGAAATGTTTTTGGGCTGTTTTGCAATTTGCAGTGGAAAGAGGATCAAATGGGACTTACACAAATTTAAGTGGAGAAAGTAGTGATCTGGCGCTTAAGCGTCGGGTCCATGCCGCTTTGGTGCCAGTCCATCCCTAAGTTGAGCCAAATCTCAAGAAGACAGAAAGCTGATGTCACCCCTTAGGCGCCTAAGCGCTACCATCGACGCCTAGGCGCTGCAATCACGGCGTCATGGCTTCAACCCCTTATGAAATATATTTCAAGTGAACGGGCCTAGGTGCCCAAACCTGATTTTGACAATTTTGGCAGTTCCAAAACTTGAGTTCATATGGAGATGTATAAAAGTTATGTTCACAAATTAAGGACGGCTTTACATCATTTTTCTTCTGCATTCTGGGAGTGGAATTAGAGGAGAAGCCTGAAATGATCAATCAAGTAGAGAGAATGGAGAGTTTAAGAGATTTTGGTGATTGTATGCTTGTAATTTCAGGTTCTCAAGAGTGAAGGAATGGAGATAAGTTCTAATTTTTATTTTGTAATTGATTTCATTTTCTATGTAAGAATTTTTTTACTTATATTTCTCTTTCAATCAAATAATCAAGTTGGTGTGTTTAAGAATGTGTAGTGAGTAAACTTTTCTTTCTTTCTTGGGATGGGGAGATAGGAGAGATGATTGTGAAAGATTTTTTATAGATTGCGCTGACTAATGATGGATGATGATTAACTTATTGCACTTCATGTATATTTCATTTGGCTGAGTGAGGTGTTAATATTTGTCATTAGTACAAATCTTGGAAAAGATTTTAATAGAATTGATATGAGTTAATCACATTAATTTGGTGGAATAGGGATATTTATACTAAATTTATGCAAACTTATAAGAAGATATGATGCATGAGGTAAAGGTTAGTATAAAGGAACTAATCTTATTTTTAGCTATTCTTTTTTATTCCACCAAAAAGGGGATAAGGAAGGATTTTGCTTCGGTTTGTCATCCATATATTCAATTAACTTTCGCATTCATTCACTTATTGAACCATTCCAAGGAAGAACTTCTAAAAGCCCAAATTTTCCCAAAACACAAGATGACTCACCCTTGGTCATTGGAAGCTACAAATAGGTGGGATATGGCCTCTAAAGCACCATAATGGACATCAAGTTGTTCGTGCCAGAATTTACATCGCCTCATGGTGAATTCTCCATGGTATGGTTGAGTTAGTACCAATATTGATTCTGTGCTTGAGGCACGTACCAGGAGAAACTATCGGATGTCTTAGACTATGGGAAATTGAAGAAACTCGTATATCATTCACATAGAAATCTCAGGCATGTGACATCAAAAATTGATGCCAATATTTGCATATTGATATGGTCTCCCTATGATCATCACCACCATTAAATATATCAAAAGGCATCTAATTATCTAAAATAAAGGAAATGAGAAATGTAAGTATGAATATGAACGCAGTTAATAAAAAATCATCATAACTAACCAGCAACCAAGAAGAAACAAAATACTAATTAAGAAAATAGTGCATTTACCTTATAACTTATTCTTATAGATTAAATAAAAAAGAATCTATCACTACTCACCACTAAGAATGAACTTAACAAAAATGAACAAATAATAAATAATTTGAGATAATTCCAGCCCTAACCAATTGTTGTAAAATAATCTCACTTTCAGCCAAGAACTCATTTAAGCTTAAAGACTATATGAAGTTATGGATAATAGAAAACTAGGGCTTTAACTCAGAGAACCTCTTAGCAAAGTGTAGCAAATGACTCATCAAAATAAAGGGTTGCCATTTCTTGTCAGAGGGAAAGATGTTTATGCTTGCTCCAAGCTTGGCAAATTATTAATCTTTAACTCACACGAATAACCACAGATAAACTAACATCTCCCTAAACTTAGCTCCATCAAATTATAAACATTCCACCAGCATAGGTAGAGTGTATCTATGTGATATACATATTATAGAAGAGGCAACATAAGCTTATTAGACTTGCTCTTCTTGAAGAAAGGCCAATTGCAGTCTCATATACTTATTTGTGTCAACATCGACAGCTAAGAGTGCCTCGACAATAATCTGAGTGCAATGAAATAATAAAAATCTTTATCTTTTTAATTAATAAAAGTAATAAATATCTCATGCATTTTTCTTATTTTTTTTGCTAGTGGCTCTCCAAAGATACAAGAGAAGCTAGAAATTAAGCTTAATTAAAAATGTACATTACAAGATAGTAATAGGGACACATCTAAACATATGTGCGCTCACGTAAAAGAGAGGATAGTCGCTCTAGCTCAACAAAATTAACCTAGTTCAAAAAGGCTCACCCAACTCTGTTAGGCTTGCCTTGGCTTAGTTAGTGCTTGCCTAAATAGAGAAACTCATCCACCTCAGTTATACTCACTGCCTCTCACATGACACTTACCCCACTAAGCCAATCAGGCAGCTCCATCTAATCTATTAACAACTCCACCTATCAGCATGTAGAAGCTTTCGAATTACAGGCCAAGACAACAACTCCACATATATTTATTTATTTATACCACTTATTTGAACCAAAGCAAAAGGAAGCACTCACTAATTAAGAGCATATTATTATTAAAGACTTATATTGTAAATAAAATTATCCTATGTGGTATTGCCCACCTGAACTTGGATGCTCTCTTTTAAATATTTACTGAGTTCTAAATAATACCTTGAAAATATGTTTATGCATAGCTCCCAATACACAGAGTCACTGTTGATTACAACATATGACTGATGTAGTGTTGATACAGAGTTGGTAATAGATATATAGATAGTGATATGCAACATTCGTATAAAGTTGATACAAGAAAAGATCTAATTCTACAACATATTCAATCATCTTTTGAATGACCTAGAAGCTCTCATTAAGGATTAAGAATCAACGGACATACCATATTACCTACCAAGCTCAACCTGCCGAGCCGATCTCGTCGACCAGAATCAAACTAAACAAAGCTGTTCGAGCCATAAAATAGAATGACAAGCTTATACATGTAAAATATTATAAATATCCTAGTACGAAGGCTTTTAAAACATAGGAAAAAATGTAATATTATTGTTGTATCATTTTCTATATAAGTATAAATATGACAAGACGGGTTTAACTTCATTCTCTCTCTCTCTCACTCTCACTCTCTCTCTCTCTAGCTCTCTCTCTCTCTCTCTTTCTCTCTCTTCTTCTCATGAGATAACTATAATATTATCCCCTTTATTGCTCTCATATCTTAAACCATGTCAACAGCGTTCATCCATACAGAGAATTGAATGCCAAAACTCTAATAAATTCAATGTTATTGTTAGCATGGGGAATTCCACTAAAATTTCTTTTGTGGCATTCTATCAAACACGTGGTCAACTGGGCCAAACAAGACCAGGTCAATCAAAAAACCTGGTCCTCCGCTCAAACCGAGATCCTTAAGCAACGCGGAGAAGGAACAAACTCGCCCAGTTATTATTTCCTTCATCCCTTCCCACCTCGCCTTCCCTCAAAATCCCATAACCCCAATCCCCTTTGCTTTCTCCCCCAATCACACCACAGAAATCCACAAGCAAAGAAATTAAAGGAGCCCAAACTTCAAATTCTTCCTCATGGATTCCACCTCCACCGCCGTCATCAACCCTCTCTTCTGCACCCCTTACCCCATTGACCTCGCATTCACGACAAAGCCTCCAGGACATAAAAAGAGCGGCCCGCTCGCCGCCGTTGATGCCGCCGGTAACGTTCTCTTCAGAGCCAAAGATTCCTCTTGGGGCGGTTTCACCCAGCTCAGCGATGCCGCCGGGCATACCATACTCACCATGAAAGCAAAGGTCAGAACTTTACTTTTCTATTCAAGTCTAAGAAGAGAAATTTATAAATTTTGATGTTGGTCATGCAGTTTCGCACCATGCACCATAGATGGCAAGCGTTCAGAGGGGAAAGCACGGAGGAGACCGATCTTTTGTTCACCTTAAGAAGAAGCTCTGCTTTCCAACTTCATGATGAGTGGTTCGTCTTCCTTGCAGCCAACACAAAAGAAGAAAACTGCGATTTTAAGATAGTAGGAAGTTACAGCAAGAAAAATTACACCATTTATAAAGGAGACTCATCCTTTGTTGTGGCTCAGGTAATTCAAACTTACTGACAAAACCTCAAATGAGTTCAGATAAATTCTCAGATTTTCGAACAATTTCTCAAAGTTTATAGATGCAGCAGAATTTAGTATTAATTGTAGTAGATTTGCTTTCAGCTGCTTACTGATGACTGAAATTTGTCGGATAAATGCAGCTTAGTAAAGTGCATAAACTGAATTTGGAGCTGGAGAAGCACACATTTGGAGCAACGATAACAGCGAACTGTGATTATTCTTTTGTTGTAGCTCTGATTGCAATATTTCATGTGGTTTATGCTATTGATGCTACCATGAATGCTGTTATCATTGGAGCAACAGCAGGAGCAGCGAGCAGCTAAGCTTGGAAGCTGAAATTTTGACATTTCTATCAGTACTGTAAATTTACTCGGATTATTGATGGAAAAGGCTGTTCTGCTTTAAAGATCTTTGTTTACATTTAATTTTTTTAATTCTTTTATTATTACTATTTTTTATTTTTATGTTTGTGGTTATATTCGAAGATGGCTGGAACCTCATGATTGCTGAACTCCTGAGAATTATGTGATGCATTTGAGAACTCGGCTAATTTAAACAGGCAAAAATATTGCAATTTTTGCTTTGCCTACATCAAACTTGCACTCTTTTTTTTTTTTCGAAATAATAATCATAAGATGTGTTGCTTGAATTCGTGATATTTTAAACATAATTCTCTATGCAATCTATCATTAAGACATTAATGTGTGCTTTGTTATTCAAAATTTCAAAAGAAAGAAATATTGAAATATTTCTTGCATGCTTTACATGGAGAAAATATTGTGCGTACCTGTTGACTGTAATAATACAACGTTCTTTGTAAAGTGGTGAAACCCAGTTTTGTAAATTAAAAATAATAATAATAAAAAGTTATTTTTTTTATACGACCCGACCCGAATACTGCTCGTTGCATCGCAAAAAAAATCATCATAATATCAACAATAATACTAATAGTATTTTGGTGTTATTATTGTAGTATTGTGATGATATTCTTGTAGTATTCTAATGATATTTTGGTGGTATTCATGTAGTATTCTCGTGATACTCAAGTGGTATTCATGTGGTTTTGTAATGATATTTTTATGGTATTCTTGTAGTATTATGATGACATGTTGGTGGTATTCTGGTGGTGTTATGGTAGTATTATAATGTTAGTGATGATATTTTGGTAATATTCTGATGGTATTATGGTGATTTATGGTGATATTCTAGTGGTGTTATTGTAGTATTTTGGTGGTATTCTAATATACGAGCAGAGTACCCCAAATATACTACCGAAATACCACCATAATATCATTAGAATACCATCAGAATGTCACGAGAATACTTCCATAATAACAGATTATTTTCACAATGATACTACCAGAATATCATCATAATACCATCAAAATACCACAATAATACTATCATAATATCAATAGAATCCCACCAAAATACTACTTGAATATCACCAATATATTACCAGAATATCACTATAATACCACTAGTATTGTTGTTTGTATTATGGATGTTTTTTTTTCAATGCAACGGGTGGTTCTCGGGACGTGTTGTGTGAAAAAATAGTTCTTTTCAATTTTTTTTTTTAATTTACAATACTGGATCCCACCACTATGCTATATTATTGGAGTATGCTAGTACATACTCAGGACGTAATATTTTCTCACTTACATGGGGATAAGAACTGACTATTTCGGGATAAGAACTGACTCTTTCGGGATGTGGCTTTCTTAGAAAGTACCACATAAATAAATTAAATTAAATTAAATGCCCGGGTCTAATTACAATACATATTAAATAAAAAAATATATATATAAATATATTTGACTGTATACATATTTATGGATTATGTATGTTGTTATTCATATATTTATATTTTTAAAAATTTAATAATATATATTTTAGATTATGTATACATAAATAATATCTGTAATTTTTAAGTAAGAAGAGCATTTATGTAATTTGATAAAAGCTAAATTTTCAAACGCAGCACGTACATAAATGAAATTAAAGTTTTATTTATCGATAAAAATGAAATTTCTATGTTATTACATATCTAACACATTAACGTATCATGCATACCTACACATAGGGGTGTAAACGAACCGAACACGAACAAACAGAGCTTGTGTTCGTGTTCTGTTCGTTTGAAATTTAGTTTGTTTGAAATAAGCTCGTGTTTGAAATTGTTCGTGAAGTTATTGTTCGTGTTCGTTTCTTAACGAACGAGTCGAACATGAGTCGAACACGAGCTGTTCACGAACAACAAGCTAGTTTGACATCCCTAATATTAATATATATAAATTAATTATATAACTTATACATGCATTTGGATTGAAGGCAAAGAAGATAACACAAACATTACTCACTCACATATCTTCTGAAAATGCTACAAAGAGTTTTCAAGTCCTTTACTTTAAAATATTTCAAAATACTTGAATCTCTTCACAAGTCCCCATAATAGTAACACAAAAGCAATGAACAGCATTAACTAAAATAAAAAATTTGATAAGAAAATTTGTCATCTTCAATGTTTTTTCTTGATTATGACATCTCTTACTGGTATTTCTGCAGTATTGTCTACTAATATTTGATAAGTCACTTTATTCATCCATTTGAAAAAGTAGCAATCATTATTGAGGGATTTCTTGGTCACCGGTAAAAATTTCCTCCAAAGCTTCTATTTTTATAAAATGTATACGCTGTTGAGGAGGTAGAGCCATGAGATCCGTCACTGACAAAGAGTTGTAATGCTTATATTTTCATATACCCTGAAATCAGTAAAGTAAAGCTGCATACAAAAGGTAATACATAAAGACAAATAGAAAAAAGGTTGTTATGAGCGGAACAGTAGGATGGAGTCTGTTGGAGATCAAACGGCTCTGGTTCCTGCTAGTTGAGAAGCTCAGCTGGCAGCAGGGGAGGGGAGCAGAGGTTGTTACACATGGCACACTCTTCTTACTGTTGTTAAATTAAGGCGAAGGAAAACAGGAATCCACACAAAATTAGAAGAACACAAAAATTTAACGAGGTTCGGCAAAAAAACCTACATTCTCGAGAGCAGAGCGTCGAATTTCACTATTTCAGACGAGAAGTTACATACACATAGGGTTACACATCTATTTATAGATAAAACTCATAGATAATTACAAACACGTCATCGTTTCCCTCAACCCACTAATCCAAGACACACATCTTCACATCAAGAGACACACCTCTTCATTTCAGGAGTCACACCTCTCCAAATTCAAGAGACTCTAAATTTCTGGTATATGGGTCATATCTAACAATTCTACACCTTGGCGAATATCCATTCCCTTATGAGAAAATCTTCACCTTGCGAATATTCAGCCTCTTAGATCATGGAGTTTCTTACACCGAAGTGGGTTGGACAACCATGTCAACGAACAAATGTAAACATTCAACAAGTTCAAGTAACACAACAACTTTTGAAAATACCTGGTTTTGTTAAAATATCTGCTGTATTTTCATCATATGATCCGACAGAGTTAACTCCACCTACAACTGCACTCCCTAACAGTTTATAGATAATACTATCATGTTTCATAGCTCGCAATGCCTTCAAAATTCCTTGTTGTGTCAATAATTTGAAGTTCCCTGTTTCATCGAACTTCATTATCTCGAATTTTGCACCAGACATTGTTATTTAAAAAATTAATTATGCAGTGAACTTTTCCAGTTTTGCGTCAAAGCAAATCCACACAACAAAAAAAATCAAATAAACATGAAATTTCCTCTATCAATTGCAGCAATTTTCCCGTAGTTTCCAGTGATTCGTTAATCAAAATTTTCACACGAAGCACCTTTCATGTTTGCACAAAAAAATTTGGTTGAAATACTGTGATCACCAGCTGAACTCCACCTGTCACAATTTCTCCTGTGACAAACCTGCAAACACCGCTCGTCGAGCACCACTTGTCGCAACTCCCGCGACAAACCTGCAAACTCTGCTGGCTGAGCACTTGCCGCAACTCCTGCGACAAACTTGCGAACTCCGCTCATCAAGCACCACTTGTCACAACTGCACCTGCTGCGACTCATGCGACAAACCAGCGAACTCTGCTGGCCGAGCACCTGCCGCAACTCCTGCGACAAACTTGTGAACACCTGCCGCAACTGCACCTGCCGCAACTCATGCGACAAACTTGCGAAAACTGCTGCAACTTGTGCGACAAATTTGCTAACACGTGTCGCAACTCCTGCGACAAACCTGCGAACAATCCACAAAATTTGTGTATTACTCATGTTCTTCACTGAACTCCTCTCTTCTGTGAAACTGCTTTCGCTCCTTCTCGCGCTTCACTTCAGCAAAATAATTTAGTTCAGCACAACACAGGTTCTTTTTCACAAAGCAGAGCGGCGAATTTCACTATTGCAGACGGGAAGTTACATACTCATAAGGTTACACATCTATTTATAGATAAAACCCACAGATAATTACAAACACGTCATCGCTCCCCCCAACCCACTAATCCAATAGACACATTTTCACATCAAGAGGCACACATCTTCATTTCAGAAGACACGCCTCTCCAAATTCAAGAGACTCCAAATTTCTGATATATGAGTCATACCTAACACTTTCCATGAAGCCAAAGGTAACAACTTTATAGTTAGTTCTATTGAATTATATGACATAATATATTGTTTACACAAGCATCTCTTCTTCTTCTTCTTCTTCTTTTTCTTCTTCTTCTTTCTCTTTTCATATCCTCTCTATCTTTTGCTTCGTATCCGAAACTTGCACTGCGGATGGCAGGCGTTCAATGGGGACAGCATGGAGGCTGAAGACCGTGTTCAGTATAAAGAGGAGTTCTGCTGTACTACAGCTTTATGATGAGTGGCTTGTCTATCTTGCGGCCAACACAGGAGAAGAACTACGATTTTAGGCTAATTGGAAGTTACAGGAAGAAGAATTACTCAAATTGTGAAGGAGACTCGCCCTTCGTAGTAGCTCAGATAATTCAAATGTTAAATATGGTATTTATCGTCAACAAACTCTTTGTACGCTTTTCATCTTCTTCCTTTTGAGCATCTAACCACGACGCAAATTTTAAACCGTTCCAAGCAAATTAGTGTGGTTCATGTTTATTTGGAAACTTTTACACACTGTTACTACTAATCTAAGAGTTTTCAGTTGAAAACAAAGAAGAATGCTGGTTTCTTTGGTCTAAATCTGTTCTTACGCTCTGGAATAAATTAACGAAGTTCAATAATGATTGAAACTTCTCTGAAAATTGCAGTTTAGGAAGGATCATAAACTAAATCTGCTGCTGAAGGACGCATTTGTAGCTACCATAAGCACAAACTGTGACTGTTGCTTTGTTGCAGCTTTTATTGTAATATTTCATGCAGATTTTATTAAAAAAATCTGCTGAATCCGCTCACATGGGGACTATCCATCATCCAGTTTGAAAGTTGAACTTTGCAGATTGTTATGAAAATTGTAATTTATGTATTTGAAAAGGCTATTCATTTTTAGAGAGGAGAGTGATGAAAAACAATTGGAATAACATAAGGCAAATTTGACTTGAGTCCTGTATCATGTGCATGACATAGCAAAACATAGTTAACATCAAATATTCAACTTAATTACATTAGTTATCACAGAGGGCCAATCGTTTATGTTTAGAGTAATTAAATCACATGCAAGAGAATTTTATATCATATTAATTGGATATCTTGTGTAGATAGACATGAATTAAATAGATTTATTGAGCTGGAATTCAACTCACCAAAATATTATGCTTCTGACACAAGGTGGGATCCATTTTAGGATTGATCGGCTCACATACAAAGATTAATTCATGGATTAATGAGTCATTATTAATTTGGGATTTGTTTGAGGCACATGCAATTGTTTTAAGAAGCAATTGTAAAACTCCTAAAAAAAATGTTTTTTTCAAAAATTACAGCAATTATTACAAATTTATTTTATTTTAAAAAAGTCTGACAGTAACTTTCTGACAGTTGTTGTGAAACTTAGGACGAAGAATAACACAAAATTGACACAAAACCAGAAAAACACAGAGATTTAATAAGGTTTGGAAAAGATGCCAACATCCTCAGGAGCAGAGCGACGAATTTCACTATTTCAGTTATCGCGAACAGGAGCGTTTGTGAACAGAGGAGTTTGCTAATTTGTCCTAGGAGTTGCGACTGGTAGTGTTTGCAGTAGAGTTCGCAAATTTTGTCACAGGAGGAGTTGCGGCAGGTGGTGCTCGACCAATGAAGTTCGCAAGTTTGTAGCAGATAGAGTTGCGACAGGTACAGTTATGACAGGCAGAGCTCGGTCAGCGGTGTTCACAAATTTTGTCGCAGAAGTTGTGGCAAGTGCAGTTGCGACAAGTGGTGTTTGACCAGCTGTGTTCGCAAGTTTGTCGCATTTAGAGTTGCGGTAGGTGCAGTTGCGACAGGTCGTGTTCGGTCGGCGGGGTTCACAAGTTTGTCCATGAGGTTTTTTGACAGGTGCATTTGCGGTAGGTGGTGTTCGACCAGCGGAGTTCGCAAGTTTGTCGCAAGATGAATTGTGACGGGTGGAGTTCGCAAATTTCGCGGATTGTTCGCAGGTTTGTCGCATGAGAAATTGTGATAGATGGAGTTTGGTTGGTGTCTGCAGTATTTTAGCCGAGTTTTTATGCGAATAAGAAATATGCTTTGTGTGAAACATTTGATTCGTGAATCACAAGAAACTGCGGGAAAATTGCTGCAATTGACAAATGAATATTCAGGTTTATTTGAATTTATTAGTGGTGTGTTTTTTTCGTTCTATTTTTTTGCTTCGTCGTCGATCATTTTAAATTTCATATATATCACAATAACAGTCATCACGTTTTAACAGCTAAGATTGAAAAACACATCTTTTTACCACAAAAAATTTTAAAAACAACAAGAAAATAGAATTTTGGTGACCATTTGAAAATCAAATCAGACAAAAAACTATCCCAAACAGACCCTTAGTTTCTTATCTCCTGAAATTGATGTCTTCTAACAAGCCCAATATATTCACTTAACTGTTGACACCATAACTATGAAATTTGAGAGATTTGATAGCTTTGAGTTTGTGAAACTTGATAAATTTTTTTTTGGAAGTGGTGCTTAATTACATTTTTAACTTTTTTTTTAAGTTGACCTGCTTAAGAAATAACGTTAGCTTTATTTTATTTTGAGATTTCTCTTAACTAAGCATTTTGTGCTGAAAGTGATTTTTAGATGGATTTCCATAATGCAAATATGAATGCTGTTCTACATATACTCTCTAAAGTTTTTCCTTGCTATTTCATTGATTGGGTGAAAGCTTACATAATTGGGTGATAACAATAGGCATAAGGACAAAGCTGAAGCACTACGCTTTTTTATTGCTTACCCTCGGCACATTACATAAGACGAAAATATTTAGTGATTTTTTTCTCCTACCAACTACTTTATATCAAGCTTGTTATGGCTTTATATGGATAATAAAAAACATGTTAAGTCCAATTTACATAGAAAAACATGGCTGTAGCAATCCATTGCTTTCCTTCTGTCTTAGAGATGACCAAAACCTTCTCCTACCAAGATCTAGCACTCTTGAATCCTCAACTTATGAAAACTCAAGCAAGCTAATGGCTCCTATAGATTTTTCAAAAAAATTATATTAATTTTGCTCTGTCTTAATAAAACTCCACTCAATAGTAAAAAAAATAAAAAAATAAAAAAATAAAAACTTAGCTTGCTCTTGAAAAATGCAGTCTTTGAACCAGTATTGCTATAAAAAATAAAAAATAAAAAAAATCAAAGATGGTTTAAATCTTATTCAATTGTAGATTAACACAGCAAATGACAATATTTTCTTGATTTGTTACCTAACTCACCTTCAACAGTGGCAAACAAGAGAAAAATTATTGCATACATACACCGCATGCAGAGATGTATGCGGTGTCCGATCCTGACCGTAGATCAATATATTTCAGTGTGCCCCAATTTAAATTTCTTTTTTCAAAAAAATTTTGATTGCATCCTGACCATAGACCACCGTGATCTACGGTCAGGATCGGACACCGCATGCATCTCTGCATGCAGTGTATGTATGCAATAATTTTTCCAAACAAGACGGATATGTAAATTATTTATTTTTATTTTACTATTTTATTCCAAAAATAGAATTAATATTAATTATATTTTTACAGTACATTAAAGATTTTGATTATCTATAGCAAATGCAACCCCTTCAATTTTTAAAAAAATCTGTCAATTTTGAATCAGCTCTCAATGAAAAATAAGACCTCCCGAGTCAAATCTCAAGACCACAAACTCCATACTCATTCAACCATTAAACAAAATTAAAAATAATTAAAAATAATAATAATAAAGCCCCGTAAAATTATGGAAACCATCTTCCTCAATCTCATTAAACACCGAGCTTCTTATATTCTTCCCTGATTCATGCTTAAAAGCAGCAGCAAAAAGCAAAATATAATCCATCAGAATCTAAACTTCTTCATAATGGCTTCAAGCTGTACTGCCGTCATCAATCCTCAGTTCTGTCTCCCTTATCCCATCGACCTTGCATTCACAACAAAACCCCCCGGCGACGATAAGAGCGGCCATCTCGTCACCGTCGATGCCGCCGGCAAAATCCTCTTCAAAACCAAAGGGCACTCTGGTCTTATTCAGCTCCAGGATGCAGCAGGGCAAACAATTGTCACCATGAAAGCCAAGGTTTGAGCTTTATAAATTATATAATCACTAAAAATTTGTGGAAAAGGCATTTATTAATCTCAACAAACTGTAGAGATTTGCTAACTTTGATTAATATTACTCCCTCGAGTAAAGATAGTACATTAGCCTTTTGTGACAATAAGCATAAATTTAACCATATCGTTTAATGATTTGCAATTGGTGGATGAAGTTTAGGAGTAATTATTTAGTACATAATAACTTCTTCATTTTGTGATGGAATATAATATTTGACTAGAAACTAAATTTGCCCTGAAATACCACCTAGTTCCCATGTTCTTAAATGTCTAACACCTAAACTTTACCTTTTACATTTATAACAAACACCTATGACTTTCACATCACAACACAAATATCACTATTTAGACTTTTAAAATGCAAAATAAAATTTTTAGGTGACATATATATATATATATATATGTAAAATTTGAAATTTAAATATTAAGAATTGAGTGTTTTGTATGTAAAAACTCAAATATATCTTTAAATCTTTTTTCAAAACAACAAATTACAATACTTTACCCATTTAAAGATTGTGGTTAACTCTTTCAACTTGGGCTGAGAATTTAGCTCCAAGCCTGTTGATAGCTAAAAAATCGATTCAAATTATGGCTGCGATCGGATATAAATAAATGAACCGAGCTATGAGCCTAAATAATAGATCAAGTTAGTTTTATTATTATTATTATTATTATTATTATTATTTATTTCTTATTTTGTTATTTTTTTTTGTTAGCCGATTTCAAGCCATATATGAATCGATTCGAACTGACTCGAGATCGGCACGAATTATTATGATTAGTATATACTATATAATGCTAAATAAAATTTTAAAATACATAAGTAGTAGAAATTTTGTGTAATTTATTTATATTAATTCATTTTAAGCTCAATCAGTCAAAATATATCAGCTGGTTTCAATCCAGCCGCACTCAAACTCATACGAGCCGTTTTCAAGCGGGCTCTAGCCCGACTTTCAGCCTCTCTTCCTTATAATTTTGTTATACAGTTAAATATATTACAACAAATTTTCGGAAAAGAAAAACAGTTATATGAGCTGATAAAATATTTTTATGTCAAATAATCAAAATAAAAGAATTTAATCTATCAGAAATACAAAATAATACTCAAATTATACATTTTCTTTTTCCATGCCGTCAAATTACTCTCAAAATGACACTGAAATTTCGTAATTTTTCTGTTTTATCGTTAAAATGCAGATTCCGTCCTTCAAGAACTGGTGGCATGTATTTGCCGGCGATAGTACAAAAGCCAAAGATCTCTTGTTTCGCATCAGACGAGCCACATCTGTTCTGCAGTCTAACGAAGAGTGGTTAGTCTATCTTGCAGCCAACACTGACAAAGACAAATGCGATTTTAAGATAACAGGGAGTCACCGCAAGATGAATTACACCATTTACAATGTACACTCTTCCTCCATAGTCGCTCAGGTAATTAAATTCTATTATATATAATTAAATTTATTAAATAATCAATAAATTTTATATTAAGCCCATCTAAACGTAATTTCAAATATACTGTCAGCAAATAAATGAATCTTGTATTATTGTTTATGAAAATTTTATGAACAGCTTACAAAGGAGCACAAACTGAATATGTCTCTGGAGAAGTATGCATTTGGAGCAAGCATTAGTTCGAACTGCGATTATTCCTTTGTCGCGGCTCTGATAGCAATATTTCATTTCGTTTATGGTATTGATGCAGCTGCGATGGGTCTTGTGATTGCAACTGCTGCGATGGTTGCCACAATAAGCTCCTGAACATTCATCTTTTGGAGATCAATTATTGTCTTCTTTTTTAAAAAAATTGATATTTTCTTCTTGGTATGTTTATTTGAATTGCAATTGGAATTTTTTCCAGCTTCTGTATCGTTTTTAAATTTATTTCAAGAAACATGCTATATTTTATCTTATGTATAGCTCCATGTTAGATTTTACATGTCTTTAATTACAAAGACTAGTTAACACTCATAAACAACGTTCAGTTAGATCACAGCGCGCGCGCGCCCACACACGTCACACCATTGGATGCATTACATGTTGTGATCCACACCATAACAGGCACACACGAACGAACGCTCAACATCCAAATGGACGAACGAATGCTCAACGTCCGCTTGGATAGCAGCATGCTACCAGATGCACGACAGTATCCTATCCACACCGTCGTATTCATTCACAAACCACTGATATAATATTTGTTCCTCATGTTACGACGGCCTAGCTCCAGCTTTGGCCGCACAAAAAGTCCATTACCTTCTACTCAAGCTTGCCGTTGGGTTTGTATGTATTTTGCTTGTGTTAAAAGCTTAACTTGATTTTGGCCTTCTCTTTTAGAGTCAGGCTTTATCTTATCCTCAGGCTGGCAGTCAGTTTTGTTACATGTTTTGCTAATGTTAAAAGCTTAACTTGAATTGGCCTTTTGTTAAGAGTTAAGCTTAGCAACTTAATTTGATTTTTGATTTTATACTAGTTTTTAAAGATTATATGGTAATCTTTTTGAGATTTTTAGAAACAAATTTAGAGTAACCTCTGAAAAATCTATAATAGTTACTATTAACATTTATAACATAAGAAAATTTTACAGTATTAATTATATCATTGGATTAAAATATGTTAGCATGTATGTATTGGTTGTTGAGGAGATGCAACTAATATAAATTGTGTTAATGTTTTTCGGTTTATATCAAATAAAAGTGAAACAAACAAACGTCAACAGTCGCTTTCACCAAAATGTAATTTCTTACATCTTATCCTGTGTAATCCTTGAAGCTATATTTGCAAACAACACAATTTTTAAAAATTTTGTCGTGCATCCACTCAATCTCTTCACAAATCTACCATAACAAGTAAATTCATTCAAGTTAAATGGTTCTTATAATACCTTAAATGTCTAAATTACCTCAAAATGAATTATAAAAAACACATTTTATCCAGGATAAAATAACATTAACGACATTTCTTAATGCAGTCTGATGATTAGATTATCATATAAACAATAAGAACAATTTAACCATTATTCATGTGATGTGGTATGTACATAAATCTCACTTTTCTAATAATATTTATTTTTTAGAGTTTACATAGAGCCCTTTTATAGCCAAGTTATATGAAAGATAAATATGAGATCAGTCTTCCAAATATAATAAAATGATTCGATTTCAAATCAAATTATAAGTGTAGCATACTTTCTTGTCATGTAAACTACCATATTAGCTAGTTCTTTTAATGCAAATCAAGTAACTTTCAATTATCAAATAAAAGAACTATAATATTGTGTCGATCAATGAAGTAACTTTTAATCGTCAAAGTAAAAAAAAAAATGCAAAAAAATAAGTGAGAAATTCATTTGGTGTGTTGAAATATGCTTCAACAAAACATATGAAAAAACATATCGGCAGGACCAAATCCAATAAAAGGGCACAAAGAAGTAGAGAAATAGAGCTCAAAGCAAAATCAAAACCTATCATATTAATTTGATATCAAGGACATGCTCCCAAAATTTTATAGAGAAAACTTCATAGCCAAACCAATTAATGCAACAATTAGAAGAGGTAAGGTAAATTTTTCCCAAACATGAGTAAAGCGTCGAACAAATATCAGATGAGAATTTAATACATTATTAAATCTGATGGCTCTATAATTCTCAAAATTATAATGAGAATTAATCATGCTAGAAAAGATGTATATAACAAGTAAAAGGGAAAGGTGATAATGGGTGGCCTTTTCCCAACAACTTTTCCAATCTACAAAATTACCAAGAATACAGTTTTTTATCATGCTTTATGAAAGAGGGTGCAAGTTAAACACAACCAAAGGCTTTGCGGAGTTCAAGATTAGCATTCTTCATCATTTTATACAGGCATACAACAACAACAACAACAACAACAACAAGCCTTTTATCTCACTATGTGGGGTCGGTTGCAAATCCTTTTTCTCCATTACATTCTTCTTCATTTTAGAAGAGTTTAAATTTCCTCAATAGAAAAGTGGCAGAGGGATCAAAATTTATTTTGATATCTAGGTGAGCATTATATCAATATCACTATTAGAAATAAATTTCTTATGGACTTGAATAAGCATGTTCCCACGCAAAACTATAAAAGTTTAAGCATTTATCATAAGAATATCTTACGAAAATATTGGTTTGCGGGTAGCGCTTGTCAGATAATTGTTCAAATAGGCTGGATGGTTGAGTTGAGGGAGAAATTAGCGAGGTGTTTATAGAGAGATTTAAAGAAACGGGAGGGGATGAGAAGTTCGACCATTGTTAGGTGTCACTGAATAATGTCAACAACTCTTCAAAAGGGGAGGGGAGGAGGGGGGGTGGTTGGGTAAGCGAGCAAAACATGAAGAGGGAGAAATGTTGTTTGGGATTGTGTTACCAGAAGTAGGCATAAGTATGAGCTCCAAAAGTTTGAAATGTCGGACTCTCGTTATGGGTCAAATTTTTAAAAGACAGATGAAATAATAGATAAGAAACTACCCAGAGATTTCACCCTCATTTCAAGAGAACTTTAAGATCCGGCGTTCAAGCTTATGTGCTTATTATCCCTCCCGATAACGAGAGAGTACTTTTGATTAATGTTAATCAATAGACACTAGCTATTCGAACTTAGCATATAGTAGTAGCAAATTTAAAATTTAAAATTATAATAAATTATCACCGTGAGCTAAAAGTGGACGGTGGGGGAAACGACGATGAACCCAATCAAAATTTCATGACTCTGTCATCCGAGTTATCATAGGCCTAGCCTACTTAATCAAGGGAGATAGTCAACCCAACCAGATATAAGAATCCTTATCAACAACCATGGGTCTTTGTGAGCTTGAGCCAGCATTAGATTTGTCCACCCCAACAAAAAATTGTGGAGTATGGATTCATTTTTTGCTTTTAGCTTTAGATGATATACTTCTTAAAAATATTTTGAATTTGATGATTTGAAAATTTTATCTTATGAATAGATCTCATCCGGTTGAGATGTACAATGAATATGCCCATGATCAAGGTACAGTGTCTTTGAACCCTGTAGATTTTATCCCGCTCACAAAGAATCAAGTTCATAATTTATATTAATTGAATTTATTTGGATTTTTTTTAGAGCTTAATATCAAAAGCATACCCCTATGTTTGAAATTCACACTCAATTATGCCATTATCTGAATTAAATTACTATTTAAATATCATTAAAAGTATTCATCTTATCGACTCGGTCCTCATTAGGAGGATCATACAAAAATGTCAGTAGCTCAATCTTATTAACTTCGCCCTAGTTAGAAGCAGAGCTAAACCAGCTCAGTAAGGGTTCAATCTTATCAACTTCGATCCATGTAGAGAGGAGAATCAGATTGGCCAAATTTGATTCGTCCATGAGTGTAGCAAAGGAATGGGGGAAGAGATGGTACAAGCGGTGGCTTGGCTTTACAAAGAAGATAAATTTGATAGCTTAAAAATAATAGACACACACACACACACACAATAATGTTGATTTGATTTTTGATATATTTTGTTGAATCGGAGTGTTGGTATCCACATATTTTCTCACTTTTCATGCATTTTAAATCACGACAAATCTTGAAATTCTTGTCGGTGATTCATATGCAAGACCAAAATAATATAGGTATCGATCCCGACTAATTTTGATATTTCGGATGTGCTCGCACAACCTGTTTTGCAATCAGGAGTTATTTGGATACTTTCGACAACGACCTAAGCAACTTGACTTTAAATTGCGTATATCGTGTTGGCATTTTATCTTTTTCGGCACGCTTAATCATTTTGATCACAAAAGGAATATTCTTAGGTAATTTAACGTGTCGGACACGCTCGCATAGCCTATTTTGTGAACAGACTTCATTTGAGCAACTTCAAAAATGATTAATACAATTCACGTTTGTATCACACGTGTCATTTTGGCAGTATATTGTTTTTGTCATGTCTACTTCGTTCAACCATGGAAGACCACTCTTTACGTAATTTAATACTCTAAACTCAACGGTGAAGTCTATTTTGCAAATGGGTATATCTCAAGTGATTTCGGGAGTGACAGAGATAATTAAAATTTGATCGTGTAATGTGCATTCATTGTTTGTTGCTCTCTTCATATCTGGTTTGACTCACTCGTGAAATATATTTGACGGTCAACAATAAAACATACTCGGTTCATAAAGAGTAGTTGTCCATGTTTTATTAAAGCTTTTTCCCTTATTTAGATGGGTTTCGATCTTCTGCCTAGAAATAACTATCCTACGTCTGACTATACCCTTTTGCCACCAACGGTGCATTGTAGCGATCATTTTTTCCTTCTGAGGTATGTTGCACTACGAAGACACATTTGCACCCAAAATTATTTATCCATTCTATTAGCAACTCGAGCTTCCATGTCTCATTCTTATCGAGAGCACTAAGTTCCTCCAGCATTGCAGCCTTCTACTTTGGATCCTCAGCTATCTGCCAACACTTAGAAATAGAGACCGTGTCAAAAGATGCAACGATTACTACATGTAAAGGTAATATGTTAGAGTATGAGACAAACTGAGCAATGTTATGTGAAAAACTAAAATGATTAGGAGAATAATGATCAGAAGGATAATCTGCATTGCTACGAGGGTTCCTTATTAAAGTTATGAGAGTGGGAGGAGAAGAGAGAAGAATCATATCACCTGTGTAATCAAATTCCAAAGTGAATGGTGTAGGTGTCTCAAAAGTCAGGATAGACCGAAACAAGAGGCTTGTTCGCACGAGTGACACGGCAGGCATTGTTCTCTCATTCTGCCTTTTCCTCCTTGTATACACCATCAACTCCCTTTGAGCTTGAGTCCCACCAGCTACAAGCTCATTTTTTTCATTTTTCGGCTCTTCTCCAATGGATCCTTCCCACACAAGGGAACAAAGCACCATTACCACCTGTATCAATCTCTCACCATCACCACTCTCCCCCTCTCGCCTCATACCATCAATATCTGACGAGTCACTAAAGGTTGAGGTCATCTCCAAGGAGCAATGTGGTTTGAATTCTCTAAAGGTCACATCCATACTCAAACATTCTCTTCTTTATCGGGCTACAACAAACATACCCTTTCTGAGTGACAGAATAACAAGAGCGAGACTCCAATCTTTTTCCTTTTGGACACATTTTTAGAGAAATTCGTGGTTTCATCAAAATCTGGAACATATGAGCGAGAAGCATAAGCTATGGGGGACTTGGAAGGCAGGCAATTTTTTTTAGTTCATAGGGAGAGGATTACGGGTGGAAAAAGCAAAGAGGGACCGGACTAGACAGAAGAACAAAGGAGGACGAGCTGGTTAAGCTGGGGAAGAAGATCAAGCTGGCAACCTACAGCCAAAAGAGGGAAAAAAGGCGCTCATAATATAGCAAGGAGAGCTTATAGGGATAAAGGCACTAAGAACTCAAAACAAATCAAGGCGTGAAAATATAACAATTTTATTAATGTAATAAAATTTGGATGGCATTTTTAATAAGGGAAGTTAGATGTTATTTTTACAATAAGTAAGGTCTATTGAATGTAAACTACTTTCATTAAGCATCATTTTGTAATAAAACAAACACGAGCATACGAAACAACAAAAATGCAAAAGTGACAAGTGACCAAAAAAATATAATGATACTTGTTCATCTTCAATAAAAGACATCATAATTTGTGCTTATAGAATCTGTGTTTTTAATATTCAAATGGAAACAGTTAGAAAACAGCTTCAAAAGGAAAGAACACCACCACCCATCACCATCCAGAGCTGCTTGAAATTGTCTAAAAACAAACATCTGGGCTACGGTACATTATGTTGACTTTTAGATAAAAATCAAGCTTTTGTTATCAATGACGAAAGCCAGATACTACTGTACAAACTACATTATGGCATTCCGAACTATGAAATTAAAAAGGGACATTTACATGCATACCACTTAATTCTTATGTATTTACATTTTTAACACCTAAACTTTAGTTTTTACATTTACCACCCATTCTTTCATATCATATCCAAAATACCACTATTTCGACTTTAAAAAAGCTAAATAAAACTTTTCATGCATAGGTAAGATGACATATATGTAAAATACAAGTATAGATGTCAAATATGTGAATACATAAAAATTGAGTGGTATGTATGTAAATCTTTCAATAAAAAAAGCAACACCACAGGACAGACTTTTGCATAAATAAGAGGCAATACTTCAAGGGAACAAAACCATACCTCATTTCCAAAGAGATACTTTAGTAAGAGAAAAACCTATATTAGGATATCCGCAAATAATTCTGATCCGAACATGAAAATCATTGAATCACTTTTAAGATTAGTATTTTTCAAGATATCTGGAAGCAAATTCAATGATTTTCAAGCTCAAACTGAACTAAAATTATCTCTGGATATCCTAATCCAGTTTTTTTTTTCTCAGTACTGCCTGAAAGTAAGATTTAGGCGACCTGGACGGAGCCTTGTTCTCTCAACGAGGATCTCAGGTGCTGTATTGGGTTGAATGGATTGAACTCCATGGAAGATACGCCTCGATAAGCCGCCAAAAATAAGCACATCGCCAGATTCAAGCATCACCTTCTCAGCTTTCTCCACATCCCTTTCATCAGAGTAGAGGAACGCTGCAGAGTCTCCAATGGAGAAAGAAACAACAGGTAAGCCCTTTCTAATGCTGTCTTCACCCTCATCCCTGTCCTGCAAGTTTAAGAAATTAAAAAAAAATAAGCAACAACAACAAGCCTGTGCATGAATCATTTTTCTCCATTTGTGTCCTATTGAGTGTCATATTTTTATTTCATTATAATAGATTAAGATCAATTACTTTACAGTATGCCAAAGTTTTTTTCGGTCTACCACTGTTTTTCTTGAAATAAATTGAATCTAAAATATATACTCTCCTAATCAGACCATCGAATGATCCACGATTAATGCAACCAAAACATCTAAAATGACTCTCTATAATCTTGTCTGCAAGTGGAACTACACCAATCCATTCACAAATAGATTTGTTTCACATTTTGTCTCTACGAATCAAGTTACTCATCCACATAAGCATTCTCATCTCAGCAATACTTAACTTTGTTTTATGTCTTCTATTTTAAAGGGCAACATTCTGCGCCATAAAGCGTTGCCGGTCTCACCACCATCTAATTAATGAAATAAGATGAAATTCACATGCATACTACACAAAGATTTTTCCCTCAAACTTTACCGTACAACACAGGTCCACTTTCAATAAAACAGAATTAGCCAAACAAAATAAATAAAAAGGAGAAAAGCCAAATATGAGGTCATCAACTTGCGCTGTAAGAATCAGCAGAATTACCTGGTGTAGACCAAGTCTGCCACTACTGCTGTAGAAATTGACTATACATATATCTGGTGACATTTTTGGAATTTCTTCCACATTTTTTCCTTTTTCCCTTAAAAATTCATGAGAAGCATTCAATGCTTCATCCACGAGTTTTCTCAGCTCCTGTGGGATTTCCGGTGGCACAGCGCCATCAAAAGAACGGGACTTACCGTAAGATCTTGATTCAGGATCCCAATCTTGGCCGAGGCACATCATTCGCAGATGTAGCTTTGCCCCATCCCTGTATCCTGGCATATAAAAACCTCCCACACCTCTACCGAGCTCGCTGCATTTGTTCACAATTTTTTCCTAAAACCAAAACAATCAATAAAATTTTGGCTTCATTTCCACATGCAAAAACGATAACTCAGTAGCATCCATAACTAAGAGTGTGCATTATTTGGTTAAAACCGAAAAAATAAAACCGAAGCGAACAAAATTGGTTGATTAGATTCGGCTTCAAAAAGCATTTCAGTTTCTGGGTTTTAAAGCCTCAATATTCGGTTTTCAGTTATTAGTTCAATTTTAATTTTCATTTAATTGAAAAATAAAAAATTTAAAATAAAATATAGGATTCATAAATAAAATCAATATTATAAATGTAACATAAGTTATTCTTATCATTTGTTCATAATTGAACTCAAACAAACAAATAAATTTTAATTTGTCCATAACCAAATAATTTAAACCAAATTAAATGTTTGTTTTGTCAAAATTTAAATTGGTTTAATTTTTTGAATTTGCAATTTCAGTTGCAATCAATTCGACCCTTGTAGAAATCAATCCATCCAAATTGACTGAATGACAACCCCTATATCCATAAAACAGAGTTCCCCATCAAACAAATTACATTGCCTTACTACTAAGCATTATACAAACGACCAAAATAAAAGTTATGGATAAATAATATTTTTTTTGCAAAGCATGAACCTTTATAATTTATAGCATTGATAATGCTCTATAAAACATGAAGCTTTTAGCTATAGTAAACCAAGGAAAAACACGAACCTGATCCATCTGGCATATAAAATTCTTCAACAAGACCATTCCAGGCCTTACATATTGTATCGTTGTGACACGTTCAAGTTCCTTTCTTTTCTCTCTATTTAAAACAAGAAGAGATTTCTTTAATCCGATGGGGCCTCCAATTGCAGGTCGACAAATATCAAAAGGGTCTTCCTCGGGTTCACTTCCACGACCACTTTTCGGACCGACGCTAATAGTTTTTTTAGGAGAAATTTGTTCTCGTCGACTTTCTACTGGTTGTGGAGATCTGCTTCTTGGATGGGGACTCGTAAATGCTGACTGCCCACCCATGCTGTTCAATGATGAATTGCGAAGAGAGGCCTATAAATCCAATGAGAATTAACAACGTTACATTAACAATATAAAATAAAGCAATGCATTCTATTACAAACAAAAGATGAAAGGGAAAAAAAAAGGAGAAACCTGCTAAATCTTTACTGGTAAAACAAAAGTTAAATCAAATATTTAAAAATGCTACAAATGATATAACAAAAATATCTAGAAAAAAAATTTAAAACATTTTCTAAGGATAATTGAAAATAACATTGTCTCCTTTCTTTTAAAGCTCCTTCCTGAAAGAAAGGATCTCAAAAAAATAAATAAATAAATAAATCCTTTTTTGATGGAAGAGATGAAGTCACGCGCCTATAAACATCAAAAGGTAAGAGATACAAAAAGAGGCATTCACATATACCACCCAATTCCAATGTATTTATATATTTAACACCTGAACTTTACTTTTCACATTTATATCACCTAAATCTTTCATGTCACATCTACAACCACACTATTTTAACTTTTAAAAAGTGAAAAACATCTTTTGCATGCCTAGTAAAGATGGCTTGTATGTCAAAAATTGATGTTTAAATGCTAGATATGTAAATATATAGGAATTTAGAGGTATGTATGTAAATCTTCCAAATATTATGATCGGTGAGTTAGCCCAAGACAAAACTAGGAAAGAAAATTTTATTATTGAAAGCAAATAGGTGATTACAACAAAACACACTTGAAACGAAACACAACAACAGACACAAGCAAACGTCCCTAAAGCGTATCCCAAGAGTGGTGGAGATCAGCTAGGTGGATCGAAATGGCTGGCGAGTGTGGCAGCAAGCAAAAGGATGCTAGTTGTTGCAAAGGGGTGCGAAAATGCAGAAAACAAGATAGATGGTGGCAGTGAGGAGTTGGGGTAGGTAGCTGAGGAACGACAAGAAGGTGGTGTTCCCTGGCTGTACTGGGCTACGACAACAAAGTGGGAGGGATGGCATGACGCTGAAAAGGGTGGCTTAGGGGACAACAATGAAGGGAGAGAAAGGGGACGCGGCTGGAGACTACAGGAACAACAAAGTGGTTGTTTTCTTGGTGACTTCAAAGACTATGGTGACAGTGGCGTCGGAGATAAAGTTGCCGAGAAGTGGGAAGGTTGAGGATAATCACCACCTCGGACGAGATATGGCCTGAGCACCATCAAGAATCGGATACAACCATAGAAGATGACTAATCGACTCTCAATCTATCGGGATCGAACAGCCTGGGATCGCACCTTGCTCGATATCATGCGGAACGCGAGTTCCACTTTGCACGTGAACTCCCCGCATCACATTAAAGGGTAAGTTAAGGGTTCCAAGAAATAGTACTCATGAAATTTGACATGAGCTAATGTTTTATCAAAACCAAATATAATCGATATGAAATGAGCTTCCTTGTAATAGTATATTCAAATTCTACCTAAACCATATTTCTACTATTCATCGACCCCAATAGTTGTCCTGATGAATAACACAAAAAACTCCCCACCGCCCCACCCCAAACCTATAATAGAACAACATATATAAATCTAAGGTAACTAAAGGGTGGGCCCAATAGGTAACACTCCCACGTAAGAAAAAGGACAAATCGGCCCTCAATCTATCGGGATCGAGAAGCCTGAGATCTCACCTTGCTCGATTTCATGTGGAACACGAGTTCCACTTCGCACGTGGTACTCCTCGCATCACATCAAAGAGTAAGGGTTCCAAAAAAAAATCATGAAATTTGACATGAACAAATGTATTATGAAAATCAAATCTAATCAATATGAAATGAGCTTCCTTTGGAATGATATATTCAAATTCTACCTAAACCATATTTCTGCTCCTCATCATAGAATTTATGAAATGCAAATCCAACCATTTTCAATCCTCCTCTTCAGTATTCTCCCTAGCACCTAATCAAGTTTAGATATATAAGAATCTTCTGAATGTTTGTTGCTCAACACATTGTTGTTTACTTCCAGCATCAAAGGGCACACATCAGATCTAATGCAGTACTTGTTTACGGATATACATATTGTTTCACCGATTCGTTCAAAAGAGTTTCAGATTTGGTGGGTAGTAGTTAACCAAAACTCACAATAAAAAGTTGATATTTCTTCTACAAAGAGTCTTCACATTTACTCTTAACAACTCTGGCAATCAAATGTTCTTAAAAGAACTCTTGGCTATTGAATTGTTTGTAAGTGTGGGCATATTGCTAAGTTGATGTGAAGAATAATTTGCTGCATACTCCCCGATTCTTTACCAATTTATACTCTTATAGTGATTTAAATTTGGAATGTTTTGGATTTATTTGGGTCATCATCATGATCGGATGTTGTGTCAAATTTTGTTTCTAGTGAACCACATAATATTTACACATGATTTTCTCCTACCAAATGTAAGCATTATCGACATAATTTGAGTAAAACAACTTCAGCTGAAAGTTCTAAAGAAAAGGACTGAAGGTGTTGGTGGAGGACGGCTTCGGTGGTTAGCAACAATCACAACCAAGAGTAAATGGTTGGGAAAGACAAATGGTATGAAAATGACAAAGTAAAAGGAATTTACAAAATAATAAAGACACACACACACATGTATCATAAAGAATTGTTTCTTTATCAATCATTTTTTGCTTTCCTGTTAAAATAGCTTTGAAGACTTTTGAGTTGGTGTTTTACTGGAAATTAAAAGGGAGAGAGAGGGGTGATAGTAGAGAGAAGAACAGCTAATGAGAGTGGAAATCTTTGGGGTGTGAAAATGTTGTATCATGTAACTCATCTCCCAACAAGTAAACATTTATCTCTTTATATGACCATAAGAGATAAATGGATCCCACCAAATCAGATAATATCCGTGTTTTGTTTATTCTGGTGTCTTACATATAGGCTTCTTAAACTCAGATAATCGTTTGTCTATTATGGCTCAAGTATAACCTTTCCTAACAATTGGTATTATAGCCAAGTTCTTAAGATTTCAGAGATGATGTGGAAATGATGGTGTACAAAAATGAGATCAAATTGACAAATTTAGGGCCCCTTTGGGGCGGCTTATAAGTGCGGCGGCGTTTTTAAAAACGCCGTTGTACTGTTTGTTTTGCACATTTTATCTGATTATATGGAAAAGAAGTTTTTTTTATTTTGAGAATACACGATCGCGGGTTATACCCTGCGATCAGCGTTTCAAATGCCGGTTGGGGATAAATTTTACGCGTCTGTCCCCTCACGACCACACTTCCCGCATCGTGACCAAAAAATTTCTTCCGCTGAAAGAAGCCTACGCACGCTCGAGAATTGGACCTCTGAACTCCTCTTCTTCGCACCTTGACAAGCATTTCTACAATATTTATTCCTTTTATTAACAAGACATATTGTGTTCTCCTTATTAATCTTTATGCTCTTCCTTTTCAATCTTTATGCTCTTCCTTTTTTTGTTATGTCAATAATTGGGGTGGTATGTATGTAAAGCATTGGGAATTTCAGATGACTGAATTCGGATCTGTATATTTTTTTATAGGCTTTCATCCTAAAATAATCTTTCAAAAAGTATGAATTTTCAGTATCACTTATTGCACATTGCTAAGGTTTTTTTTTTAGAACTTTTATATTTGAATAAATCTTTGTAGAACGTTATGAATTTTGGTTTATTGTTGTTTCTCATTAATGTATTAAAGTCAGCAGCACTGATTTTGATTTTAGAAATTGTTGTTCAACATGTAATTGATATGAGGAGTGCAGTTTTTTTACTCATTTTTTTCTCTCTATATATCTATATAACAAGATAGAGGTAAATCGGATGGTAGCAATTCCTTCATATATTTTTATCCTTGCAAACGGCTGGTATTTTTCCTTTCTCGTGAATGCTTTTGAGAATGATTTATTCAGCGGGTAAGCTTCCAAGTAGATAGTAGCCCAAACATTATTGAAAGTTGACGATTTTGTTTAATAGTCTGAGTGGGGCAGTTTTTATAATTACGATTTTGTTTAATAGTCTGAGTGGGGCGGTTTTTATAATTACGATTTTTTTAGTAAATTATATTTTATTTTCTAACCAAATAAATCATATCAACAGTGATTTTTATGTCTTCTTGGTACCTCAATGATAATCATATCACGATAATGTATTTAAACATATAAGAGATTAAAAAACTAAAGAGAAATGGAATGAATGTTTGTGTCATACTTGAATGTACATATTAAGCTTGTGTGGAGTTCTACATTTCTAAACACGACTCAATGTCATCTCTATAGCGATAGTTATGAAACTTAACATATTTTCTTATTGTTTTCTTATTGTTCTCTTTATGTTAATATGAGTTATTGTATTCCATTTGAAACTTTAAAATTATGCTTCTTCACAACTTTTACATATGAACTTTAAAATTTCCAACTATCATGTTGTGGTATTAACTCAATGTGAAATAGTTCATATCTCAAATTCTTTCCTAAATGTTTTTCTAATCTTTAGGTCTTCAGATTTTTATGCTTATGTTATTGAATTTTTTTTGTTCTTATCATTAAATGCATTCTTTTCTTTTTTAACATTTCACTAATAAGTACTGCAATGAATAAAAACAAAGAAGTTGGATCATCTGTCATGTAGGACAGAGAAGCAATAAATATTTTTTGTGTCTTAAGGAGGTGGAGCTAGGAAATAGACTTACGGCATATTTTAACAAAGAATGTTGGCAGAATCTTATTGTCAAATTCAAGGAACTGATAGGAAGAGACTATGACATAATGAAATTTAAGAACAAGTGAGATCAATTAAAGAAAGATTGGAAAATTTGGAAAGAACTTAAGAGGGGAACTACAGGCTTGGGCTGGGATCCAGTGAAGCGAACGATAGATGCTCGTGTAGATTGATGGGCTGAGAAACTAGAGGTAAAGACTTACCTTATACAATTTCCTTATTTCAATTTTAGTTATTTTGAACTAATTTAACTAATTTAATTTTTTATGTCAAGCAGGTCGTGCCAACAACTAAGAAATTCAAAATGAATGGCATTGATCCAGAAATGAAAGAGAAGTTGGATGATATGTTCAGTGAGATTGTTGCAATGGGAGCAAATGCTTTCACCCCATCTGAACCTGTCTTCATTGACACAGCTGATGTTCTTGGAACTGATAACGTAAGTGGCTCAGGAGAAGTGCCCTGCGAAATCCATAGGTTAGTGGAATCCTCATCTGTTCCAAAACGACGTAGGGTCGAGAAAAGGAAGGTGTCGCATTCGTCAGAAGTACAATTAAAAAACTTGTAGAATCTTGCACTGTTAAGCTTGCTGCATCACAGGATATATCTATTGAGGGGTGCCTTGGAATTCTAAATAAACATGTTGAGGTTAAGGCGGACAGAAAATTATATCTCAATTGTGTTAAGTTACTACATGAACCAGTCCGTAGAGAATTTTTTGTGAAGTTAGAAGCAGAATACCAAGTCGATTTCTTACGTTTCTTCTTGGAAAACTAATTGTATTGAAAGCTTCTCGTTTTGTTTTCTCATAACTAATTGTACTGTTGTAACGAGGATTGTTATTTTTTTTTCTAGCACTTTTTTTCTTCTATGCACTCCTTATAGTTAACATTGTAGTTCTCATATATTTTGTGGTTATATGTTTTAAGGATGTCTTTATATGGTTGAAGGTTATAACTATTCTCTTTAACATAATTCTCGTAGGATGAATCCAAAATAATTGCACTATGTTAGAAAGATTGTGTTTATTCTTACTTTGTTATATGACTACTATCTCACATACATCGACCGAACTTCATATATGACATCGAGATATGTTGGCAATAAATGGGTCGGTGAGTTACTACAAGGGCATCCAACATGTTTCACAAACATGTTCCGTATAACGAAAGAGATTTTCATCAATCTAGTCTACGAACTACAACACTAACATGGTTTGAAAGACTCGACCAGAATGACATCAAGAGAGGTGCTAGCAATAACACTCTATATATTATCTCAGAATGAGTCTATTAGAGGCACCATGGAACGATTTCAGCATTCATCAGAGACTATCAACAGGTATTTCTCCATTGGTCTGAGTGCTCTAGTAAGTTTAGCCTCTAAGATAATTAAGCACGAGGATCCCACATTCCAATCCATCCCGACACAAATTGTGAATGACACTCGCTACATGTCGTTCTTCAAGGTATATCTTAAACATGTCATTAATATATTATAATTATTTACGTCTCAATCATTAAAAGATTAAACAATATTAAATTTAGGACTACATGGGAGCTATTGATGGAACTCACGTTGATACGCGTGTATCTGGCACCGACAAGGTGACCTACATTGGATGTTGAATGTGATGGTCGCTTGTGATTTCAACATGTGTTCCACATTTTTTATGGTCGGATGGGAAGACATCGCACACGATAGTCGTGTTTTTAAGTTTGCAACAAGACACTGAACTCATTACTTCTCGTACCCTCCATCTGGTACGTAATTATAGCAAATATATTAGATATTTATGAGTTGTTCCTAAATTCCGTATTTCATACAGGTAAATATTATCTGGTTGATGTCGGATATCCCTTATAAAGGAGTTATCTAAAGCCTTATGCCGACACGAAATACCACATTCCCGACTTCGAGAGGTCTATCGGGATTGCACGTGATAGAAAGAAAATGTTCAACAAACGGCACTCATCTTTCCGCGGTGTCATTGAGAGGTCATTCAGGGTATGAAAGAAGAAGTGAGTGATATTACGTGACATGTCAACCTACCCATTTCCGAAGCAAGTACCAATAGTTGTGGCAACCATGGCTCTGCACATACATCCGACGCCACCACTCTCGCTTTGACGTAGATTTTGCATCTGTAGAAAAAGACCTGCATCATATTCCACAAGAAGCATTTGAATTCCATGTCGGGCATCCCATACCACAGGAAGAATCGGAACATGCTTACAATCGCGAAGGTGAAGGTGCAGGGGAAATGATCACATTGCGAGACCAGATAGTGGACAAAATTGCTCAATCATGACATTGTTTTTCGTTGGTCCTTATACTTTATTTTTGAATATGAGGCTAACCTTACGGTCGGTGTTGTGTTTCTCCACTTTTGTGTTTGTCTTGTATTGGCCTCGATTTTGAATATGAGACTAAACTTCCTGTTGGATGTTGTTGGAAGGAGTTTTACTGTTTATATATTTTTAATGCCCCTGTAATGTTTTTTTGTTGTTTATATATTTTTAATGCCCCTGTAATGTTTTTTTGTTGTTCGTCTTTGGACGAACTGTATGTATTTGACTTGCTTTATTAAGCTTTAGATCGTTCTGCAAATTGATTTTTACAGATTTTTTAACTGTATCTATGTGGCAAGGTGGTGCGTATGTAAAAATTGAAGTTTAGGTGTTAGATTTGGAAATACATTAGAATTTGAGGGCAACCACTGCTTCCCATGAGCAATATGAACTGATCTGGATGTTGAATATATAGGTTGTTGGAGAATTTTAGGTGTTAGCTATGCACCTACAGAAACTCCTCCATATGTTCTGTATATTGTTTCCTTTTTTTTGTTCAGTTGTTGAATGTTTTGTATATTGATGCCAGAGAAGAATTTAAACTTGAAATTCTTACTCTGTTTAAATACACAAGTGACGGGGTTCATCTTCAAAAGAAAACTAATTAGTGTGTGTTAGTTTATAGTGACGCATTATCCTTAAGTTAGAACTGATTTGTTTATACAAAATATGGTTAGAACTGATTTGACTTTGAAGATGGTTCAATTTCTATCCTGCAATTCTAAACAACTAATTTTACACCTCATGTTTTCCAGCCAAAAAACTCTTTTATAATTTCTTATGCAAGCTGAAGATACTCTGAGTTTAAGAAAAAAATGTCTATTTTCTTCAAGAACAGTAATGATTTACCTTTTTTCTTGAAGATGGTTCAATTTCTTTTCTTTCAGGTTCAATTTCTTTTAAACAGTAATGAACTAAAAAAAATGTCTATTTTCTTGAAGATGGTTCAATTTCATTTAAAATTTTCTATTTCTTCAAGTGACCAAAGGGAGTGTTATCGCGGATAAATGTTTGTTTTTTATTTGAACCTGTTATCTTTCTTGGTTCCCTTTTTTCCTTGCTTTAAATGATCTGTATTCTAATGTCGTATGATAATGGATATACAATTGTGATGATAAGTATGAATATATCAGTAATCCTTCATTATTGAAAAAAAAACTCAATAGTTTATGGATTTGTTAAGCAGTTATTATAGAAATTGCTTTTTCATGTTTTTTTTAATACATACCACTCAATTCTCATGTATTTACATACCCAACACCTAAACTGCGAGAAAAGGTGTACTTCCTTCTTTAAAAGTTAAAATGGTGGCATCAATGTAAAAAATAAAGTTTAGGTGTTAGATATGTAAATACATAGAAATTGAGAGGTATGTATGTAAATGCATATAAATTAGATGAAAATTGGAGTCTCTATTGTTTGTGTACTCGAAAAAACACTGCATTAAGCATTTATGTTGTCGGCAACCGCTTCCTCCACACTTTGGTAGGTACATTTTATTTATTTACTCAAATTTTTTACTGATATATTCTTTTATTTTAAAATTAGAGTAAAAAGTAAATTATTGATTACAATTTACATTATAGATAATTTAATTTTTTTTTGAAAAAATTATGTAAAAAAAGTTATAGATAAGTTTTTTTCCAAACGCACATACCAAACAACTAAACAGCTTATTCAAAACAGGGGCAAAATGATCATTTTTCCAGAATCAGCTGTTTTCCAAAGGCACAAACCAAACAGCCAGACAGCTTATCCGGATCAACTGCTCATCAACAGATTATCAGGAAAAGCTGTTAAACAGCAGAAACTGTATAAGCTGCAGCTGCCCCAAACAGGCCCTAGTGGCCAAAACTGTAGGTCCTAAAAAAGAAATAAATGAGAGATAACTTTAGGTTCTATGAGATGTAAATACAAGACTATCTCTAGCACAAAGTTCCATCAACCACTGATAGAAATTAAGTCGCAGTCTATTGATTAGGAAAAAGAGCTAATGAACATACAAGTATTAGGGATTATCCTCGTACCATCAACATTTGTGTCCTTCAACATGCTAAATAAGACAACTACAAAAGAAATAAATGGAAGCACTCTCAAGCATACATAAGAATAATTTTATCATCAAGGTATAAACAATGTATGATTCTTTTAGTCTCATTACATCTGAATGCGCTTAATTGACTTGACAAGTCCACGAGTTCAACTCAATCATGAAATGGTTAAACTTGATGAACAACAGGTTTAACAATGTGATCTATACCTTGTGTTTGCATTCATCATTGCCCAAAATCTAGGATGATGTTATGATAGTTGTCAAAAGTTTATATGGACCAACTTCTATAAAGTTCACTGACATCAAAAGTCTAATCCTCAATGAAGAAATCAGACAGCAAAAAGAAAGTTGAAGAAACATAATCTTATGTTTAAAATGTTGAAAATGAGAGTGGACTTCAAAACAAAGGTGATCTTTTGGGCAAACACTACTCAAATCTCAACATTGGAGCCAATCAACGGTTGCAGTGATGCATCTCAGAGGTGTGACAAATCTCACCACAAGGACAAATTAATGTATTAGGAGTCCTGATGCAGTTTTGCATCAGGACTCCAATCAGGGTCTGCCACGTGTACAGGCAAGCCCACCCATGTATTAAATTGTGGGTCTGTCTGTACATGTGGTAGGCCCTAATTGGAGTTCTGATGCAAAATTGCATCAGTACTCCCGATGCAATAATTTCTCAACCAAATGAGAGAATATTATCCACAGTACAATAGTGGAAAAAAACTAAAACGAATGGAAGAGTCTGTGAATGTTGCAAGCAAATAGATTTATGATGCATTTGGTCATTAGTGTTTTATTGTTTCTTAGTATGGTTATTCCTATAGAACCTTGGATCTTAAATCAAAAAATTACTTTCATTCAAGTCTAAGGGGTTAATGTCAAATTATTCAATAGGAGATCAAGAATTGGTTCATCTTACTGATAATGAACTCTTAAATGTTATGGGGGATGGCAATGTATAAGTCATGATTAACAACAAGATTACAAGGAAATTTCATAATGTGAAACATTTTCCTAACTTGAAAAAAAAAACATAGTCTCAATTAAAACAGTTATGTGAAGAAGAAAACATATCAATATTTTTAACCTATTATTGGAAGATAACTATTATTGTAATAGTGATAATGTGTGAAAGCAAGGATAGTATTATGCATATGACATCAAACACAAGAAAGTGGAAGACACCATAAAATATAGAGTTGGCGATTCTAGAGATGTTGGGATTAAGTTTCTACAAAGTGGAAGCTTCCAAATGATGTGAAAGCTTCACAAGAGATTATTATTTTAGGATAAAAGAATAGCAAGTTAACATTAAAAAGTTTCTTGTAGACGATCTAACAAGTTGCCATTGATGGATTAAGGTAAAATGTATCCTTCAAGGTTAATTTAAAGGGGAAAAACCACAAATTGATTCTCTCTCCATAGACTGGCATTAAAATTGATCTTCAAGCAATAGATTGTTAAGTTGATGTAGAGAATAATATTCTTCATATATTCCTCATGTCTCTAACAATTATTTTGCTTTTATAGAAGCTTAAATCTGATATATTTTTTTATTAATTCACACGTCATTTATTGCAATACTATGCAATCATAATAGATACAAATGTGTTTCCTATATTATCTATCACACAACCCTCTCCCCATCTATAAATTGCTTGGAATTTGGTTATAGAAGGGTATCTCTCTCAGCTTGAGTCCAGAACCAACAACAATAAACTTGCAAATAAAAAACGAGAAAAGTCCAGCGAGAATCTTGCCACCATCAGAACAGGGGATCCAATATATTAGTATGATCTGATGATAGGAGTTTATGTAAGAGGTCAATGTGGCTCAAACAGTGCAGCTTATTATTTAATTGTTAGGCGCAATTTACTATTTAAGGAAACAAATTAAAATGTAAAATTTGCACTTCGATGAAAAGATAAGAAGAGCATAAGATAAGTAGTTCAAAAGAAAATTAACAAATATGTTGCAATGAGTAAGATCTGTGAGATAAAAGAGTACAGAAAAAATGAGGTCATAGACTACAATAAAAGAGATGATGATATGTAAATGACACGAAGCTTTTTTGTCATAAAGCCTCAGACGAGAAAGCTTCGAATAGATAAAAAGAAAAGAAGGTTTTTTTTTTCTTTTTTACTATTTTAATTCACTCCATTCCTTTTGAAAGCACAATATGTTGAATTAGGCTATCAAAATTTAAGAAAGCTGAAGCTTTAGCTTCCCGTGCGTCAAAGCACATCATGAAACATATGCTTCACATCAAAAAACTTACACTTTAATAACATAAACAAGTGCATGTTTTAGAACATTTCTAAACAGCTTTGCTTCAACATCTGGGTAAGTTTGTTGATGTTCATAAACCCTTCAAATCACACGCTTTTGTTGAAAGAAAACTTCAGAACAGACTTTAGAGCATTTCAATAAACAATTTGAGCCCTCTTAAGTGACAAGTAACTATCTTGGTAAGTTTTCAAGATCATGAATCTTTGCATGCTTATCTTGTTTATATTTTACATCAGATTTATTGAATCTTCATTAAAAATTTATAAAATTGACTAAGTTTTTATATGCAAAAAATGTGGTAGGATATTGCACAGTTTAATATAAGTAAAAAAATAACAAAATTTATGCATATGGCACCCACAACTTGACTATCTATCAAACTAACACTCAAAACACAAAAAACAAAATACCCATGTATTTGCATGGGCTAAGTTCAATTCATTGTGAATTAATACAACAATAATAACAACAAAAAGGCTTTATCCCACAAAGTGGGGTCGGCTACAAGAATCATTTTTCTCCATTGTGTCCTATTGAGAGTCATATTTTCATTTAATTCTAATAAATTAAGATCATGAATTATACAAGCTCAAGTCGTTTTAGATCTACCTCTAATTTTATTAACACAAGTTGAATCTATAACATCTTCTCTCCAAACAGTATCATCACAGGGTCTACATTTAATGTGATCAAATCACTAAGACAACTCTCTCTAATATTGTCTGTCACTGGAGTTACACCAACCCTTTCACAAATACATTCGTTTTACATGTTATTTCTAAGTGTAAAGCCACTCATCTACCCAAGTATTCTCATCTCAACAGAACTTAACTTAGTTTTATGCTTCTCTTTTATTGGCCAAGAGTTTGCACCATAAAGCATTGCAAGTCTCACCACCACCACAACAGCAACAATAAGCCTTTATCCCATTAACTGGAGTCGGTTGCATGAATCATTTTTATCCAATGTGTCATATCGATTGTATTCATTTAAGTCAATTAAGATCATTTTTTATTTAATATGTCCAAGTCTTTTTAGGTCTACATATGTCTTTCTTAACATAAGTTGAATCTAAAACATCTACTCTGCTAATCGGATCATCAAATGGTCGAAGTTTAATATGACGAAACCATCTAAGATGGCTCTATCTAATCTTGTCTGCAACTGGAGCTACACTGACGTTTTCCCAGTTAGATTCATTTCACATTTTGTCTCTAAGTATCAAGCCTCTCATCCACCTAAGTATTTTCATCTTAGCAACACTAACTTTGTTTTATACAGGTCTCGCTACCATCTTATAATTTTCTTTTTGAGTCTGACCGGTACTTTTCTATCACACGATAGGTCCGATGCATTCTTTCACATCAACCATCCAACTTGAATTCTACTGATAACATCCCCCCATCTATATCACTATCTCTTTAAACAAAAAACCTGAGAAATCTAAAACTTTCACTCCTTTTAATAATTTGATCACTCATTGTTACAACTCTGCAACTAGTTCTACTACTGCTACTACTAAAATCACATTTCATGTATTCAGTTTTGGATCTACTCACAAAAGTCCTTTAGACTCTAAAGTTGACCTTCATAATTCAACTTTTTCCTAAACCATTTCTCTAATCTTATCAAAAAAAAGAATATTATCAGCAAAAAACATACACCAACATGCATCCTCCTATAAATGTCTAATAAGAGCATCCATAACTAAAGTAAAAATATATGGGATTCAAGTCAATCCCAGATGTAATTCAACTGAAATAGAAAAATACTTGATCAATTCTCCTTCTATTTGAACAAAAGTAACAGCTCTAATATACATATCTTTAATGACATGAATAAAAGTCATATCAACACGTTTCTTTTATAAAACACTCCAAAAGAATTTCTCTTGGAATATTATCATAAGCTTTTTTCTAAATCAACAAAAAATATATGTTGATTCTCCTTACTCTCTCTGTGTTCTACATCAAAACTCTCAATAAATTTATCGCTTCCATAGCAGGCTTGCATGACATAAATTTGAATTGAAATTGCGAAATTTGTGTATCATGTCTTAACCTATATTCAATTACTCCTCCCATGATTTTAATGTATGACACATGAATTTAATTCATCTATAATTTGCACACTCTTGGTCATCCCCTTTATTCTTAAAAATATTGATCAAAATACTCTTCCTCCACGACATCTTTTTAGTTTTTAAATATTATTTAAAAACTTAGTAAGTCAAGAAATTCTAAAATCTCTTAAATATTTTCATATTTTTATTGGGGCATCATCAAGTCCTACTGACTTTTAACCTTCAATTTCTTTAAAATCATTTTTTTACTAATATCACGGAAATATAACAAAATTTATTATTATTAAAAGTATAAGTTGGCAATTTGCAACTCTGAGAATTGGATAGTTGAAATATAAATTATAGTAGTTGGTTGTTAGTTTTATAAACAACCTAATTTAGTTTTTGCAGAAGATATTAGCCCAAAAAAATTTGCCTAAAAATTTACGAGGAATTTACATACATACCACTCAATTCTAATGCATTTACATATCTAACACATAAAATTCAATTATTAAACTTATGTCACACAAATCATTCATATCACATCAAAAATATCACCATTGTAACATTTAAAAAATGAAATGAACCTTTTTTATTCATAGGTGATGTTGCACGAATGTGAAAATTGAAGTTTAGGTGTTAGATACAAAAAATACAAATGAATTGAGTAGTATGTATGGAACTCTTCCTTCCAGATAACACTAAATTGTTAACTGGAATAAAAATAAACCAAACACACTACATTTCATAAAAAGACTGTAAGGTTTTCTGAAAATCACGGTTAGCTGCACAATACTGTCGCATAAATAGCATTAAAGCAAACATCCCATTAGATTGCTTAATAATAGAGTAAAATTTAATTTAAATAACAGCCAGAACAAAGCTAAACCCGCTATAAAGTAAAACAGAATCCAACACAATCTTCGTTTTAAAAAAACCATTTTTTCTGCTTCCATCCACGAATAAATACTCTATTTTTACATAAGATTGCTTCAAGAAAAAAAAAAAAAAAACGCGGACATAAGCACTCACCGATCGAGGGTCGGGGCGGGAGTCTAGATTGCTCCGGATCGTATATGGTTTTCTACGTCCCTCCATCTTCTTCGATTTGGAAGAGAACGACGAGTGAAAAAGGAAGAGAAGAGTGGAGCGGGAGACGAAGAGTTTGGTGAAGGAAGTAGAAGGAGAAGTGCAGTTTAGGGCTCGAAGCATCGGCTGATGTAGAAATCATGGATGAGGAGAATAAAAGACACGGCTTTTCTAAAAGAAAGGGGATGTTAAATGCGGCTTTCCTAAGCAATGAACTTCTCGATTACTGAATTGGGCGAAATGAATTCCCTTCAAAAAAGCTTATGGGAATGGGGTTGATCGCCTCGGTTAGTTGAAAAAGAGGATTAGGTTATTTAGGTCCACCTAGGAATTTTAGGAATATTTATATACATGTCACCCAATTCTTATGTATTTACACAATTAGCATCAAGATTTTAATTTATTGATATAATTATACAAGTCATCTTCTTAGGCATAAAAAGGTGGTATATTTTTTACATGATATGAAAGATTTAAATGATATAAATGTAAAAAATAATTTTAAATTTTTTTATGTGTGGATAAATAGGAATTGAGTGGTATGTATGTAAATGTCTTGAAGTTTAATTATATATGATATTTTAATTTTTTAAATCATTTTTGGTATTAATTTGTTTAAAATAAAATAATTATAAAAAATGAGATGTTTAAAATGTGATTAGATAGAGCTTTACGATAACTATTTAAATGGTACAGTTTTAAAAATAAATTTTAAAAAATTTTGAATATTAAAAATGATTAATTAAAAAAATTGGAAAAGTGATAAAATCATCATTCTCGAGCACATTCTATCTTTTATTTTAATTAATTTAGATCTAATATATTATTATTATTATTATTATCATTCTCTTATTTTATTTTTTATATTATTTTTTTATTTATTTACTATTATAAATAAGTACTTTTAAAAATTTAACAAAATGTTATTATTTTAATATTATTTTATTATTACAATTTACCCTTTTAGTGTTAAGAGATTTTGTGTATTTTTTTCATTTTAATTTTGGAAATTGACGCAATAGAGCAATATTTGATCGAGGAAAATAGTGAATACCCTAAAGAAGAATCTACTCTATCATTGGAGGCAATCCCTGGAGTGACTAGGGGTAAATTTGAGATTTTGGATACCGTAGCAATTCTTATGCCTTTTGTTCCAAGTGTAGTTAAGGCTTCTAAATTAGAACTTAAGATTCTCCCCAAGCTTCTAAAGTTTGCAATTTTAGGAGAATTTTTACTTTGCCCATAATTATTTCTGCTAAATTAAATGATGTACAAGAAACAATGTTAATGAACTAGCCCTTCCTTGTGCGTGCATAAAATTTTGATAAAAAATAATCGTGAGCCAAAGTTTGATCCTCAAAGGAGATTTAACCAAATGATAAAGGAAGTGTTGAAGAAGGAGATTTTGAAATGGTTTGATGCGGGAATTATCTATCTCATATCTAATAGTGCATGGGTAAGCCCTATCTGTAGTATTCCCAAGAAAAGAAAAGTGATTTTAGTGGAGAATGAAAAGAAAGAACTTATATTCACTAAAAAATGTCACTAAATGAGGGATTTGTATTGACTATAGGAAGTTGATCAAATATTAGATTGATTCCACGACATTCTTATTTTTGCTT
>NEWO01000013.1:3521093-3531703 GCA_003013225.1 Phalaenopsis aphrodite
ATATATATATATATATATATATATATATATATATATATATATATATATATATATATATATATATATATATATATATATATATATTATAGAGAAGGGGATTGAGGTTTTCATAAACGATTTTTTCGGATTTGGACTCAATCCCTAGAGTGACTAGTGATAAATTTGAGATTTTAGATACCGTAGTAATTCTTAAGCCTTTAGTTCCATGTATAGTTGAGGCTTCTAAATTAAAACTTAAGATCATCCCCCTAAAGTATGTGATTTTAGGAGAATTTTTAACTTCGCCCATAATTATTTCCGTTAAACTAAGTGGTGTACAAGAAACAAAGTTAATGAACCAAATGTTCCTTATGCGTGCATAAAATTTTGATAGAAGATAATTGTGAGTCAAAGGTTGATCCTCAAAGGAGATTTAACCCAATGATGAAGGAAGTAGTGAAGAAGGAGATTATGAAATGGATGGATGAAGGAATCATCTATCTCATATCTGACAATGTATGGATAAGCCTTATTTGTCGTATTCCCAAGAAAGGAGAAGTGATTACAGTGGAGAATGAAAAAAAGAACTTATATCCACTTAAAATGTCACTGAATGAAGGATTCGTATTGACTACAGGAAGTTGATCAAATATTAGATAGATTGACATGACATTCTTATTTTGCTTTTTAAGATATTCAAAGGAGATTTCTACATTGATCAACACCAACGCCAATATCACTATCAGGTGCAAGTCATTGAGGCTTTAACAGTGATAATCAAACGTGACCATACACAGTAGGTCCATAATGATATCCAACATCCCAACGTGTCAACTTTTTATTTTTATGGAGATATTGCTGAGATGATGGAGGAAGATGATGATGATGACGACAATGCAGAGGGTAGAGATGCTTGATTTTTAAGACGATACGATTTTAGTTATGTTACAGTTTTTTTTCTTTTTATTATTTTGATTGAACTTTTATGTTGTTTAACATTGTGGATCCTTGTATTGGACTTGGATTTTTGGCATTTTAGTTGATTGCGCTGAGACTCTGACATGTGTTACGTTTATTTTGTACTTTATTTATCCCATTTTATGTGTTTAAATTAGGCTTTGAGAAATGTTTTGGTGTTGTGTTGCGGGATTTATGGAAGGAGATCGAACACTGCTTGAAACATTGCTAATTGGAACAAAGTAGTGTTGTGGCACCTAAGCAAAGTAGTATTGTGGCACCTAGTAGGAAGGGCCGCCTGGACTCGAGGGTCGCACGTGGCAGACCATTCTTCCGAAGAAATAACTGCTGGACCCAAAGGGTTATTGACATTTCAAAATAGGATTATTGACTTTTTAAAATCATAGAACTTTGCACTTTCATGCTAGATTCGAAACAGTAAACAATAACTATTCCTGACTTTAGGGAGTTTTCTCTTTCCTCATGGGAACGACCCAGGAACTCCATTTCATATATTACTTGAACGAGATGTTTACTTGCATGTATCATCGATGTGTTATAGCATTTTGGTATGTATCAAACCAAGCGCTAACTAACAGTTAAGCTTCAACATGAACCACGAGTTATAGCCGCCAGACGATAAAAGCCATGGGAAATACCTTTTTCCTTATAATACTAACAAGCTAAAAAGGAACACTCTTTTGATCATTAGTAAATTGCTCGTTTATTTTTAACTGACATATTTGTTTATATTTATTAAAGGTTTTTAACCGTCTAAACTAATCTGAATTCCTCTAATGATTACATTAGTCATCAATCAATTAGAAAAATTAGTCATCAAGCAACAAGCGGTAGTCTGCTCTCAACTTAAGCGAGCACGTTGTCGCATTTAGATAGAGATTTGTGTATTCATAATAAATACGAGATATGTGCCACCGTCCCATTCACAAAATTTAATATTTTGAGTTTTATTTTTTCAAATTTTAAATAATATAACTGTTTATTAAGAGAAACTTCTCTGAAAATAAATTGACATATATGTATAACATCTTAGTTATTGAGTTCATGCCTATTTGCCATCTTCTTTCCCAATATCATCCTATTATTGATATCTGATGAATTTTATTAGCATCCAACCTTTTAGCATTTGTCGGCAGTGCTTCATGTTGTTTCAACATGTGTTGATTTAAATGAAGTAATGCGTCAGGTATTTAATGTGGAGATTGGTTTTTTGCATGGCAATTGATGCATCTGTTCAATCCTCTGAATAATTTTGAACTCAATAATGGCTTTCCTGCTTAAAAGGTGAACGCAAAAATAAATATCTTAAGAAGCCCAAAACAAAAACGCTTCCTTTGAAATTCTAGCTATAATTACTGTTTGCATTCTGAATTTATAAGTATTTGTTGTAACATAGTTCTTGAAGCTGTTGTCATTCAATCCTTCTGTTATATTTTTTGGCACATTTAGCTCACATTTATAAGTATCACCTTAATCTTACAGTGCTTGTTGGAGATGGTTTAAAGCCCTAATTTTTTAGTGCTCAACCTTATAGCAGTTTTCTATCAATAGAATGTGTTCTCTTGCACTTTTTTAGCTTACGAGCTCTCATTTAAATGACATTTCAGTCAAAATTTTTTATTAATAATTTTTATTTATTGTGGATTTTATTCATGAGTAAAAGTTCTTCATGTATCTAAAGTTGTAGCTAGTTGTTGCAAAAAAAACACCTTAGTTTATTCCTTGCATATTAAGGAAGTACACAACTTGCTACATTAGCCCTTGCTTGGTAGCACAACAAAATGAGAGGAATACATCTTGAAGGCTATGTATGGGTTTCGAAAAGATGAATACATAACTTTGAAAACTAGAATTTTGGTTTCAAAAAAACAACATATACTTTCTATAAAATGTCAGGCTCACTTCAAAACATAGCTTAAGGTATTCTTAATTAGTCTTCCTACAGTTGAGTCTGATTTGCCCCTGGCTTCCTGTGAGAGGACTGATATTTCCCATCTTCACAATTGCCGTCACAAAGTCGCTATAGAACCTTGAAGGATTCGTGCTATAAGTGTTCACCAAAGAATCTGTAGATCCCCCATTAAAGAGCTGTTGGTCAGAATGCATCAATCCCTTTTTGTTCACCAAATTATTATAATAATTTTTATCAAATGTTGTGGGAGTCTGCAGATCGAGAGGAGAGAGATTGTTGTCTCCACCGGTGCTTGGACAATTACTTTTCACAGAGGTTGCAAATGAGGCGTCAATGTTACTTTCGTTGTAGATACGAGTTCTAAATACAGTGCATCTCGCTTGACCAATGGTGTGAGCACCTATACACATGATGGATATTAAGGTCAAGTGTAGCAGTTACAAAGCAATTATAGATAATAAAATTGTTCTTTGAGTTTAGAAATAAGTTTATTATGTTTGCTAATGTTTTGAAGGCTTTCAAATACCAGAAAGGGCAACCATGTCATTTGTGGAGAGGCCTTTCTTGGAGAAGGATGAAATTAGGGCACTGAGGTTTGAATTTGGGCTGGGAATGTCACTGTTGGCTTGGCTCAAGCTTGCTGTGGTTGAATCTCTTCTCCCAAGTTGCACTGTCCATGATGGCCCACCAAGCTGCAATATTTTGGAATACAAAGAAACTTTTAGGCATCTATTTAAAAATTTTGTAGGAAATTATAGTTAAATAAATAATTTTTTATTTTTTATATTTTTAAAACTTTCTGTAAGGAATTTGTTATTGAGATTGTCCTATTTAGTGAATAAATAAGAGAAATTTGCAAGCATACCCCACAATGCTTATGCATTTACATATCTAACATGAATTTTTTTCTGTTTAATTATGTTTTTGACGCTTTGGTGTCATAAAAATATACACGAACAGATGTATTTTATTTTTAAATTATAATAGTAATGTTTTTGATGTGATATATATGTAAATATGAAAGTTTTGATGTTAGATATATAAAAACTTAAGAATTCTGTGATATGCAGGTAAAAGCCCCAATAGATAAATAGAAGTTCTACTTTACACATAACTAAAATATTATATTTTAATTATTCAATTATTAAAGAAGAATGTAACAATGTCCAGCTCAAATACACATTTTATATTTTATGAGTTGTCATACAAATATATTAATAGCGTGTGCTTGACACCTTCCTCCTCTAGAAGACTTTGGTTACATCCAAAATCTCCAATTTCATAGTCTTTCACTTTATTTAATTTGTTAGCCGCGTGAAATATGCCTAACCACTACAAAGGCCACAAAGGACTTGATGGAATAATTTTAATTTGACTTAAGTGTTAAAGGTATTATCTTCATCGTGAGACTTCACATGTAATTTTACAAAAATAAATTATCTATTTACAAAATTCACCCGAACGCTAAATAATATATTAGTAATAGATATGATCATACCGCAACAACGGAGTCACGAGCCGCAACGGCTAGAATATCAGCACATGAGACGGTTTGGTTGCAGATAGCTTCAACCTGTTTCTTTATATTATCGACCACATCGAATCCCCTAATTGAGTTCTGATTTGGTCCCGCAGTCTTCTCTCCAGTAAATGAGGATGTATCATCCAGCAAGACAGAGCCATCGCAACCCTGTTCATTTACCTCATTTTATCATTAAAATCATCAATATAAATCATCATTAGTTTAATGATGTTAATAAATTCAATGTTGTCAATCTATTGATCATATTTAATTAATTAGGTGAGCAGATCAAACAATCCTGCATTATTAGAGAACAAGGAGAGCTATTCAAAGTAAGCTTAATTATTTAATTTGTTATATTCCACTATACATGCTCTAAATAAGTCAAGGCATAGAAATATGATGATAATGCAAATAAAATATTTTGTTCGAATGAATATATTTATGAAAATGAGCAATTATATTAACATAAATTAATTAAGAGCTTAATGAATTAGTAATGAAATAGTTGATTAAAACTGTACTTGGACGAAGCAGTCATGAAAATGAAGGCGGAGCAGCGATGCCCCCATACGTTTCTCATTAGCTACAGCGGATTGAACAGCAGCTTTAATGGTTGAGAGAGCGTTTGGGCAGGAAGTAGAGTAAAATGTTGGAGAGAGCTGAGCTGAAGCTGCTGCTGATAATATTAACAGCAGAGCAATGAACAGAGAAGAAGAAGAAGAAGAGGTGGTTAGAGAGAAAGAGTTGGCCATTTGTATGTGGGTTTGAGAGAAAGTGAGAAAATGGAAGGTGGAAGCAGAAGTTGCTACTGAGTTTATGAGGAAGATGGCTCTCCCGGGCCGTGTATTTATAGTGCAGGCAGATAACGTGCTAAATAATTAAAAGATAACAAGTCAAAGATGTTAAAACAACTTAGGTCTGCGGCCGACATAATGGTGATATCTTACTATATATGCCACTGGTTCTAAAAATGTTATTTTGAAAAAAAACAATATTAAAACGAGGCATTATGATTTTCATGCTATATATTATTTAAATGTTTTAAATAAATAAATTTGTAAATATTATAGATATCATCAGCATTTTTATATTGTAAATAAATTAGCAAGTAATTGTATGATTTAACTAATAGATTTAAATTATTATTCTAATATGTGTGTGTGTGTGTTTTTTTTTTTTTTTTGAGATTAATTTTGTGGATTGTTATCATAAATGGTTAAAAATCAAAACTCTTCTGCCCTAAATTTTTTATTTTGTTATTGTATGTTATTTAGTTTTTCATAGAGGTTGAGATTTTTGCAATGATATGCTAGCTCTTAACCATGTCATATTAAGAGCTTGTTGAGTGCTTTTAGTTTGATTTGACTTGTTTTTAGTGATTTGTTTAAATTATCTTTAAGGATTTATTATATAATTAGAACTTTGGATTCTAAACCTTGCGGTTTTGTATATTCCATGGTTAAATATTAATGTGATTTTATTATCCTTGTCAATGTGAAAAAGGGAAATATGTTTACATACCACACAATTCTTATGTATTTACATATCTGAAATCTAAAGTTTGATATTTATACTTATAATATTTTGATGTCATAAATTTATACATCAAAAGTCTTATTTTGCTTTTCAAGAAAATAACATTTACAAGCCATATATATGTGGGCATATTGACAAGATTAATATGAAAGATATGTCTTATAGTTATGTTGGATGTATCATTATTCAAACAATAATGGCCAATTATCCGACTAAATTATATGATTGTGAATTAAATTTTGACATGAATTGTTTGATTGTGCATGTATATCAACATCTTACAAAATATTTAAATTTCAAGGTTGTATGACCCCAAAATGCAGCATAAAACTGAATATTATATATCAGTATTTTATTGCCCGCAAGAGAATCGATCATGATTGAAAAGATTTATAGAGAGGAGACAGAGAAGAATATCTGTAAAAGGATTAATTCCCTTACACATTGATATTATATTGGATCAGGTTATATAGAACATGGAATGACATACTTGTAATTTACATGCAAGGGTAAGATAGTAAAGATATATAGGTTATCTAGTGTGTGTGTGTCTATATATATATATATATATATATATATATATATATATATATATATATATATATATATATATATATATATATATATATATATATATATATATATATATATATATATATATATATATATATATATATATATATATATATATATATATAAATATAATGTTCTTCTAATACATCGCAGAAGCTTTGAGAAGCCGATGAATGATGTCCTAGATGAGTCCAGAGCCGACTTCGACAAAGGTGCAAAAAAGTTCCTTTTACCCTCTCTCAAGTGAATAATCAGGAGGACATATTGTGACCTTGCTTGTAAATAATTTGTGACAAGCAGTAGAAAGAGATTTGTTAAGAAGATCTTCTAATTGATCTTCGGTCATTACATGGTAGAGATAATATGTTGTAGCTTAAGGTGATCATGAATAAAATTATAATCAACCTTTATATGTTTAGTCCATGCATAAAAGATAGGGTTATGCACTAAGGTGATAGTTGACGTGTTGTCACTGTATAGCATTGTTGATTTTGGCATGATTTGAGATAGGTCATGAAGGAGCCTTCTAAGCTAAATAATTTCAACAGTTGCTGTAGCTAACACCATGTACTCTACCTCTGTTGATGATCATGCTATTTTTGGTTGCTTCTTAGAACTCCAAGAGATTAGATTATGACCAAAATAAACACAGTAGCTAGTGATAGATTTTTTTTATCATCTAAATTACCATCTCAATCCGCATGAGCATATATAGGTAACCCATAAGTTAGTGTATCCTTTAAATATTTGAGTAGCCTCTTTAGCATTTGAAAATGTTTGAGTATTTGGATTATGCATAAATTGGCTTAAAAAATTAATTATGAACGTAATATCAGGTCAGGTTACCATTAATTATTGCAATGAACAAAGCAATTGTCTATAGTTGTGTGGATCAGATAATGGCAAGGGATTGTTATTAACGATATTGGGCTTTGTAGATAAAGATGTGAAAACATATTTGGAATCAAGCATGTTTGGATTTTTTAGTAACTCAGTTGTGTAATGTGTTTGATGCAAGAAATAATCATCATTTGTTTTGTTTTTTTGTACTCCCATAAAGAGAAAAGTTGACCGAGTCATTTAAATTAAATTGAATGTCGAGATTATTAAGTAATTGATTAATAATTTTTTGCATTATTTCCCATCATAAAAATATCATCAACATATATGAGAAGGAAGATTCTGATATGCTCATGCTAATAAATAAGTAAAGAGTGATTTGTTGTACTTAATGTGAATTTTTGATTGAGAAGAAGTGAAGAAAAAGTATGGTACCATTTTCTTGATGCTTGTTTCAGCCCATATATGATTTTTTATGATTTACATACGTAATTGGGGTATTGATTATTAATAAACCCTGAGGTTTGAGACATTTATGTGGTATCTTCGAGTTTACCATGTAAAAAAGCGTTGGAAACGTCCAATTGCTGAATATCTCAATTTTATTATAAGAAAGTGTAAAACAATAAATACAATGAAAAAATATATAATAATCTAATGAAGCTAACCAAACTAAAGAAACTCTCAAGTGAGGAGGGGATAATAATAAGTGATTAAGTCATATACTCTTCTTACATAATTTAGTTCTCGTTATAAATCATTTACAGTCTAACACTCAAACAAATCAATGATATAGTTTTCTCTATACATAAATGTATTACATTTTCTTGGGTTTATTTGTGAAAAATATATAAAGAAATCTTCAAGTCTTACAACATTTGATTATGACTTGAACTCAATGGTAATGACAAGCAAGCATATTTTCTTTTATCCTTGTTCAAATACAAGAAAGCATGATTTCAATTATTTTTCTTATATACAAGTTGGTACAATTTATTTTTTTATATGAAACACACTCTCATGTTGAGTAATTATCATTTATCAATAGAGGGGTGGGCCTAGTGTTAGGATGGTATTGGCTTGTTAGTGGTGTTCACTATTTGGGGGACAAATTAACAAAAAATTTATATTATTCAATAACATGAAAATTACTAGATTTCAATGTTCTATTATATCTACCAAATAAGGAGAAAAATAGAGGCAATAAAAAATTATAAATTTTACCAAAAAAATAAACATGTCATCATTTACTTAGAAGGTTCCTTGATGTTGAAGTGTTGGCCTCCTTGATTTTGAAGTGCTTGTCCTTGATGTTGATTAGTTTCTCCTGATTGTGTTATTTAGGTAATTATAATTTGTACTCCTAGGTGCCCATTGCTTTGCTAATAATATGGTGAAGGTGTAAAGAGAGTACATTGATTGGAGAAAGCTCAAAGCTCGTGATGGTACATTTTTAAACATGAAAAGTTCAAATATTGTAAACTTGGTGTTAATTAACCTAGTGATAGATTAACACTAGTCAAGGTGGTTTTATAAAGGTTATATGGTTTATATTGTGGACACTTGAGAGATATGAAAAGGGTTATGTGCTTCAATTTGTTGAGGGAATTTGAGGTATGGTGGCTATGTTTGTGGAGTAGTAATAACATGAAAACTAGTGAAGGGAGAAAGAGGGTAAGCTTTGATTGAACTTAAAAGAGGAAAAATATTGACAAACTAATGTATGAGTGTTTTGGATCCAACACTAAGCCTCTTCAAGTTCTGCAGTAGTAACCAATCATTTTTTAAAGAGTTTTAAAGAAGAAAATTTGATTTTATAGAAAATTAATTGAAGTAAGAATATATGACTTGTTTTTTATTGACCAACAAATTTCACTTAAGATGTCACTTAAGATGCATTAAAAAAATATTAGAAGATATCCATTACAAATGCCTAGGGCTATAAATGAACCAATGCACTTGATGAACAACATAACCTTCACTTGATTAATGCTCGATCATGTCTGTTCAAATTAGAATTTTAAGCTAAGTATTAATATATATGTGAAATCTCACCTCTAGCTCTAGCTACCTATCAATACTTAGGTATGTTTCAGGTCTCGAAATTGCCAATTTTAACACCAACATCATTCCATCATAATACCAATACATGCTTTGACTACATGAGGCACCAACTTTCAACCAGCAAACCATCCACACCACACCTATGTATGATCACACACACCTCAATGAATTTAATAGGGATGTCCTTACAAACTCATCATAATAAAAAAGTTTAATAGGTCAATTGCTATACCTCACACTATACAATCCTAATATCACATTTGTCGCCACATCTTCTTTGGCACCATAAACTTAATTTAGGACGATCATCAACTTTTTTGCTTGCTCATCCTCCTAAAAGCTTTCTTCGATACATAATAAAGAGTGTGCCCTATAAATGCGGTTGATTTTTTTCTTCTTATTGGTATTTGTTAGTGTCAATGACTTATTTTGGCTCATCCAACTTTTGAATGACATAGGCTTCACATATCTCACTCCATCTCTCATCTTAAGAGTAAATCTTATAATTATCCATCTATTTTAATTTTTATTTACTCATTATCATGCACTTACCTCTTCTTGTCTCTTATTTTTATTATGTGGCCTATAGATATAATCCTCATACTGCTTTGTAACCAATGCGTTAGAAATTAAAAAGACTAAAAATATGTTTTTTTGGGAAATTTACATACGCAACACATAATTCTTATGTATTTACAATATCTCACACCTAAACATTCATATTTACATATACCCCCCTCCTTAATTAATTAATTATTTTTATTATTGATTAATTAATTTATTTATTTTTTGTTTTCAAGCTCTTAGCCCGTGAGTGAAAGTTAGAAGTCAACATTAGAAGCTAGAACAAGACACTGTAGAAACAGGCATATGCGCAAATATATAGACCTTAGATTTGGTTTCAAGGAAGTCGAATTGAAGAGTACAAAGAGGAGCCTAAGTCAATCTAATTATTTTATTGCCACAAACCTTGAGATTAACTAATGTTCATATTTTTATTCTCTTAAAAATTTTCAAAATATTTAACCCAACTAATTCTTCTAAAAATTTGAAGATATTTTTACTGAATTAAAATTTTTTCCCTCAAATTTAGATATTCTCCCATAAAAAAATAGCTTGACTATTATATTATGAAGTAAATCTGAACTCATTATTTACTCTAACATTATTGTTTTCACGTTAGATTGTGATCATTAATGATGA
>NEWO01000013.1:3535573-3558390 GCA_003013225.1 Phalaenopsis aphrodite
TAGTAGTGGTTTAATGACTTGATCCGAGCCTGATTTGACTCGGATTGGACTAACTTTTATATCATTAGGTCCGTTTCATCGAGCCAATCAGTTTGACTATAATTTTGCTGAAATCGGAGTTCCGGATGACTCGTAATTGAAGTTTGAATGTTCGTGCTCAAAATATTGCATCGAGATTCGTGCTGGATTATGATGATTTGTTGGTGGCGTATCAGAGAAAAAAAAATAATGAGAGAATGTGTAAAGTCAACATCATATTCTATTTTATATATATATATATATATATATATAATAGAAAGCGGTAGATTTAAATCTCACAAAGAAAACTAGACGCCAAATAGTTAAAGAGCAAATTTACAGATGAGCTAAAGAGATGTTGGTATCATATCAAGCCTAATTTTATAACAAAAATGAAGATGAAGTATGAGCAGAGTTAAAAGCTAAAAAAAGGGGACAGTAAATATGAGCTTGGAAGGCTTTTAGGATGCACCAATATTCATGTCAATAGATACATATATAATGTACATAGTATCACCATTTTTTCTTTTTATGATAAGAGTTTAATGACAAATTGCTCTAAAATAATCATTAACTATTAAACAATATGGGTATTTGAGTGTGATAACACACACACACACACACACATAAATACATGCATGCATATATACATACATAAATGTTGAATAGAATCAGACATATTCAAACCTTAGAAGAAACTTATCTCCACAAATAAGCCATATAAAGAAGGATGTAATGCCACATTCAAAGCATACACTTAAAAGGTGACAAAATATGCTTTGGTGATTGATGAATGCATTAAAATAAGCACGCATTACACCCTAAGTTTTTTATGAATAGTTTGATCCACTAATATTTGTCGTACTAAGTTTTTTTTTATAAAATATTATATACTTGCTTTTTATTTCAGAGGTCAAATTCTTAGTTTAGGTAGTCTTAAAGACAACCCCTAAGAAAAGGCTCAAGTCCACTTAGAAATGTATTGGTTAACTTAGTTCTTAGTGATTCAACTAAATAAGAAGTTTGCTAAGTGTTCTAGGTTAACTAGAAATATATTAAATTTATACAAATGGTATCTTGAGTGAGGTTTAGAGGCACTAAAGTCATATTGCTTTTATTTGGGTTAGGTTAGATTAATCAAGAGACCCAGATTTGGCTTGACCACAAAGTTATGTAGTTCTTAATTTTGTGATAGGATTTGACACATTAGATCATGGCATTCCTTTAATATTATATTTATTATGTTTTATCTTATAGGGCTTAGATTGACTCATCTAAGCGACTCATATAAATTTATGTTATATTTATGCTGAGTGTCACAATTAGTTGTGATTAGAGTAAGTTAGCATATAATAATCTTGATTAGTTTAAGATTGCTAGACTAATTTTTGTAAGGTTAATAAAAATATCAAGCTCAAGTTTATAAGGATAGAAGAAGTGATCATTGAGTCAACCAAGGTTATAAACTTAATGGAACATGAATGAAAAAAAAAGCCAAGTGGAGTACCATTGATCTTAAGGTGCACTTGACTTCATCAAGTAAAGAAGTTTGCAAGATTTGACCAAGTAGAATTGACATTGTTTCATAATATATTTGATTTGGGAAATAATTATAGGATAGTGAACAAGGGCACTAGTCCACATACATAATGAGTGTACTAGAATAAATTTTAATAATAGGATTATTCAATTAGTAGAGCAAAATTGTCATTAGAATTATAAATTGCAAGCAAGGCAACAATTTAATATTATAATTGTTTTAACTTTATTGTTCTGCTCAAATTTTTAGCCTAAAATTCGATGGAATTTTCCCATTTGTCCTTTAAGCTTATTGACTGGATGAATTTTGGGATCAATCTTCAAACTTTTTGAGACTTTTCTTAATCTTAAATTTAGAGTAAGAAATTCAAGAAAAATTAATTGTGAAATCCTATGACTTACTATACCTTAAAAAATTGTATTGATTTAACCAATGTTCATGTTTAATCAACTCATCATTAAAATTTGTTGAATAAAATGACTAACTTGATTAGTAGTTTTGTGAGTTAGTAAAAAAACATTTTATTTAATTTTATTTTTCAATTTTTTGAAACTTGTGTTTATGAGCTTAAAATCTTATTGTTTTTACTATTTGGTTTGTTGAACTAGAGCTTAGTCTTTAAAACTAAATCATTAGAAATAGCAGTATGAAAAAATATTAATTAGCATATATCTTTACAAGATTCATGCATGGGTTTTAATAATCTTGACCTAGTTGAAAGACAATATAGAATGATAAGCACATGCATTTTATAAAAAGGTATATGTTGTTGAGTTTTGTAACCATAACCTAATTAAAGAATTAATTAGGCACAATCATATTTTAAAATATCAAAACCTAATGTATATTTATTTAATATTACACAAATATAATGATATGTTAGGAATGTAAATGAGTGTATAAAACATAGTACTCTCACAAGATAATCGAATTCTTTCATAAATATGACTATTTAAGAGTAATATTATGTCTTAAGAATATTTCTACTGAAATAACTAACAAGACACACCTTCATATACTTTTATTTCTTAAAACTCAAGGAACTTTTCAAAAAACTTTAAAAGTTGCTAGTTTTTTTTTGTTGTGTATTGTAATACTGCATATATTACCAATATTAATCTTCAATTGTAAATGTGCAGAGTGATCATATCTTTCAAACATCTAAGCTTAATAAAGCTTATATTTTCTTATGCTTGAAGTTAGATCTTATTAGGATTATTGAGTTTCTTAAATTTTATATGAGTGTTACAGTCATTAGTCAATTCGTAACTGAGGTTTTACGTGATGAAACTGGTCAAGCTCCAAAAGAAGGACAACCTTATTTCCAAGTATTTATGCTTTTGGAGTAGATTATGTTGGCATATGATATGTAGTCCTAACACTCACCATGCTTTTATAAGCTTTTAAAGTTATTTCTTTTTAATTTATAGATAATAATTGTTTCTTATGACCAACTAAAGTCTTATTTAAGGCTTCAATAAGACCACTCCATGGGTAATATATAGTTCAAAATCTTTAGTCAAAATGATTAAATAAAAAAATATATATTTATTTTTATGCTCATAAAAGTTGTTGCAATATCACATATAATCCTTCTGTGTATTCCAAAGTCATATATTGAGGCCCTCCAAGAATTAGACCTTAACCTTTTTAAGTGGTATAGATTTAGCCAACTTGTAAAAGTAAATGTTGGCTAAAATAATGAATTTATGATTATTTAATGAGGGAGGGTCTATAAGACCAATTATTTATGTCCTCCAACATTAAAAGGAGCATAATTCTATAGTAGAACAAAGCCAATCTGGAGCTTGATGTATGATCTTGATCCATTCTATAGTGGCACATGTGTCATCCACATAATTATACATGTCAATCAACTAGTATACAAATTATGAGTCCATGTATCGATTCCATAGATGACAAGTTAGTTTTCAAAAATATGATCTTCTAGTTTAGCAATCCTAAGTTTAGTTTGAAGTTTCAAAAATTTATGAAGTTTTAAAAAGCATCTAAATTCTAATTTTAAAATAGTAACTTAAGTTAGAGTGAAGAGTTTTCTAATAGTTGTGAGATTCTCCATTGAATTGGTTCAATGAAATCCAAACTCTTTCAAATTGTAGTAGTTAATCATAGCTTATTACTTCTTACTCTTTTCTAAGATATAGTAAGCATTGAAATTTCATATTATCATTACCCTGCAAGAATTCACAGGAATCCACATTCCCCACAAAATTTGCAAGAATCTAGCTACTCGCAATATTCATAATCCACCATACTCCCGTGTAATTTGAACCTAATTGTGCTTCTAATCTTCCTCAGTTAGTCATATACTACAAACAATTTTAACTATTCAAACAACCAATTTGAAAGTAAATTAAGTCTATCAGACTAAAATAATAATGTCATAAATTAAAAAGTTTAAGAAAATTAAAGTATGGACTTTTTTTTTATCATAGATAGATAGATAGCAGCTGTGGTTCTTTACAACTGGAATCCATTAACTATCATTACTGATAAAACCTTGGGGAAGTTTCCATAATGGGGTTTAAGAAGCACGAATGAGGGTGCACAGGACACATGCAAGCTTGAAATCAACAAAGCAAATATTAAAGGGAAAGCCGGTCGCGTCGCCTACACTAATTGACCATTCCCTGATTCCTTTTTCTCATTTCGTTCACACACAATTTTCAATATTCTCTTAAAATTAACAATAAAAATTCCACAAACAAGCTTTAATAACTTTATCAATTTTGGCACTCCACCGAACCCAAGTCATTCACCAGACGAGACTGATTTATTCTATTTACACTTAAGATTAGACAGGGACGCTGGAGTAGGTATGCTGAGGCTTTATATATATATATATATATAAGAATGCTGATACGAGCCCACAATCATCATCATTTGTCTAACCACTATATCCTGTGCTGCAAGACAGATGCACTCAAGCGGGCTCGAACCCATGACCACCGGGGACTTGGAATTGACTTTGGAGATGACAACCATCTTTACCTATATATAGTATAGTGTAGTTTTTTTTAGGGTCTATGTATACAACTATCTTTATCAGGATTAGCTGTATCTGAATTATTTGTCAACTTGAAATGTTTTTTTTAATTATTATATTTTACTCTAATTAGGTGCCTGTTAAATTTAATATTCTAAAGTCTTTTGAAATAAATTCCAATCTGTAATTAGTTGGAGATTATTCTTTCTTCTTCTTAATCCTCCACATTAATTAAAGTCATATAATTTAATCAATGCGTGTATTTTTAATACTATGTTGCACATGACCAAATTAAACCTACAAATTCTATTTTCATTTAGCTGATCTTCAACGAATATAAAACCAATATTCATTCCAATTAATTTATTATTTTTAATTTCTATTATCACATTATGATGTTTTATCATGCTTAATCTAGGTATAGAGAAAGGGGGAAAATTTTAGATGTAAAAGAAGTTTTTTTTTCAACATATAGTAATTAGATTCATAGAACATTTTTTTTACTTTATTAAAAATTTATTAATTTTAATTTTAATTTCTTTTGATATATAAATTTTAATTGCAATTTAGTCTGGCCCTTCACTGTTTAACCACAAAGCTTTAGTTCTATATATCTTTATTTTTTATATACCATACATAGGCTTTGTTTGAAGGAGCTTCTCCATTTGACAAACCTCCTTCAAAAGTCACGTGGTAGAATGGTCGCAGTTCCATTGAAATAATTTGGGGATACGTCTGGATAAACTGCTTTATTTAACGAAATATAAATTTATGCGTCGGTTTTCACTCAATGGAACGGTCAATTTATTTTAGTAATGTTCAATAATGATCAACTAGTATCATTGTTTAATTAATTGTGATTTATATTTCCTGTCAAATAGTATGGCAAATGCTTGACAAGAATTTTAAAGCATCTTAATAATTAAGTAGAGATATAACAACGGACTAATGCTAATTCAAATTAATTAAGTTCAGCTAAGCCTTTTAGTGGACTTGACTTCTCTTATTAATGAAAAAGTTAAGTTGCCATTAGTGTAGATAAATTGAGAAAAATGATTGGTTGCATGTTGGCCTTAGTTAGTTACTTAATCGATCATGATGTCATAATTAGATAGGAAATATTCATAATAAATATTTTAAATCTTCACAGGTTAAGTTAGTTTATTAATCATAGTTATTTACTTATTACTATTAGTAGCTAAGTGATTATTTAATTATCCCATGTCATATTATCATAATTTTAAATATAAACTTAATTACATTTAAAAAGTCTAATTATCATTAATAATATAAGCTAATAATTCATTGTTACAGGTTTATCATATTTAATACAAATAACAATTTATTGAACTTCCCTTTTTATTAGTTTGTTAAGTTGCCTTTTTTTATGGATTGTTAAATATTTGAGTGTTATGAATGTAAATATTAAAGTTTAAGAGTTAGATATGTAAATACATAAGAATTCTGTGGTGTGTATTTAAATGCCACATGAATTTTAATAATATTCCATTTAGATAATTTTTTGACTAGACTAAAAGTTGTAGCCAAGAGTTCATATATCGTGCTTAACATAACTAATACTTAATAAAAGTTGGTTAGTTGGTGGATGTTAGTTAGTTTAAGCCTACACCAAATAGAACTGTTGTGTCATGACATTTCAATGCGGACTTGTTTTACACACAAGTATAGTTCAAGATAGGCATAACATTACAATGAATCTTGGGAACATTTTATTAACCATTAGGTATAGTGAGATTCCTGGAAAATAAGGCTGCACGTTGGTTTACTTAGTCTAAGTCTTAGTCTGTCGTGCATGCAACCTAAAAGGCTAGTTCAATATGGCATCTTGCCCACCTAATCCTTGAATGATTCCATCAAGAAAGAACTAAAAAAATGGAAAAGAAGTAGTCTAATCTCCAAATGCAAGCGCGTGAAAAGCAATGTAGATAAGAATTTTTACTTCCATTCCACACTTGGGGACAATTTTGTGGAAATGGGATTGGCTAGTGAATTAAAAGAATGAGGAGTTCAAGATTTAATGGTTCAATTTTAGTTGAATTAGATGATATAATAAATATTTAATTATTTTAATATAATTTAAATAATATAATAAGTGAAAAAGGAGAGTTAGTCTTCGAATAATTGGCTCGAGCATATGCTCAATGCTATCAAAATAGAATCATAAAATACCATTTGTTTCTAGTACTACTCAATGTAAATGTTAGATATGATGCGTAATGACATTTGGGGTCCATTTGATTACGCTTCTATCAATGACTATAAGTATTATGTTACTTTTATTGAAGCCTTTTGATGTTAATATTGTTGTTTTTCCTTACTTTCAAAATCTTATGTTTCCTCTTGTTTTATTACCCTGCACAAATAGTTATGCAATCAATTGAACATAAATATTAAATTTCTTAGATCTAAGGGTAACAGTGAATATAAAACCACTTACCTTCGACAATATCTTCAAAATAATGACACCCAACATCAATTCAGCTGCTCCTATACACCGGAACAGAAGACACTGCTGACAAAAAGAATCAACATATTTTAGAAACTGCTCGAACATTATTAAATTATGAAAAATAACCTTACAAATTATGGATGGCTGCTATTGCTAGTTGTTTATTTAATAATTCGTCTTCAGTCTCCTAACACGTTCAACAAATCATCTTTTCAACTTCTCTTCGAGAAAATTCTTGCATATCAATACTTAAAAACATTTGGTTGTGCTTACTTTCTGTGGTATCACTCTTCGCACATTCACAAATTCACACCTACACTCTTATGTGCATTTTCATTGACTACAACTAGCATATATCATTGCTATAATATATCTAAACAACAAGGCATTACGTCTCGTCATTAAAAACTTATAAAAAATCAATTTCCTTATCAAGATATTTCCTCCCAATCTACCTCTCTTGAGGCATCTAGCATTTAGCCACCACCCTCCCTGTTAGGTCCCACATCTACCTTATCACCATCCACATTTGTTTCTCCTCTACCAATTGTTTCACATACACATAATCATAATTCAATCACCATAAAACCAACTGTCACATCCTCTTCTCCTCCTTTAGCCACCCTGCTATCCCCAACACAAGAAAGAGCTTTACTCGTTCACCATTAAATGGTTACCCGTTCAAAAATAGGTAACCTTAAACCTACAATATATTCAATTTATTGCATCAAATAGATACTACCATTACTTTTAAACAAGCCTTTGCAAATTCTCATTGGCAAAACACATGTCTGAAGAATTCATGGCGCTTCAACAACAAGCCACGTAGATATTTGTTCCTCCTCCAACAAATCACAACATCCTAGGCTCCGAATGGACCTTTCGTTTTAAATATCAATCAAATGGTACTATTGCTCGATATAAGGCCCGCCTTGCAGCCAAAGGGTTTAAGCAACAGCATAGTATTGATTACCAAGAAACCTTTAGTTCAGTCACTAAATTCTCCACCATTCGTATGTTAATAACTTTAGCCGCTATGGAAAATTGGGATATTCAACAACTAGATGTTTCCAACACCTTTTCACATGACAAACTCGAAGATACCATGTATATGTCTCCACTCTAAGGGTTTATTGATAATCAATACCCCAATTAAGTATGGACTGAAACAAGCACCAAGATAATGATACTATACTATTTCTTCATTCCTTTTCAATAAAAAATTCACATTAAGTATTGTGGATCCCTCTTTACTTATTTATCAGCATGGGCATATTATAATCTTCCTTCTCATATATGTTGATGATATTTTGATGACAAAAAATGATGCATAAATTATTAAACAATTACCTAATAATCTCGACATTCAATTTAATTTAAAATGCCTTGGTCAACTTTCTCAGTTTCTAGGATTACAAATAAACAAAACAAATAATGGTTATTTATTGCATCAAACACAGCACATAACTGAGTTACTAAAAAATGCAAACATGTTTGATTCCAAATTTGTTTCCACACCTTTATCTACAGAACCTTATATCGTTAATAACAATCCCTTGCCATTATCTGATCCACACAACTATAGACGTTTACTTGGTTTCTTGCAATACTTAATGGTAACCCGACCCAATATTACGTTCATAATTAATTTTTTATGCCAATTTATGTATAATCCAAATGCTTAACATTTTCAAATGCTAAAGAGGTTACTTAGATATTTAAAAGGTACCCTAAATTATGGGTTACCTATTAAATCTAGTAAAACTGAAATGTATGCATATGTGGATACGAATTGGGCAGGTAATCCAAATGATAAAAAATCTACCAATGGCTACTATGTTTCTTTAGGTCATAATCTAATCTCCTTGACTTCTAAAAACAACCAACAACAGCTCGTTCATCAAGAGAGGCAGAGTACAGGGCGCTAGCTACAACAACTGTTGAAGTTATTTGGCTTAGAAGACTCCTTCATGAACTTTCTCAAATCAAGCTAAAATCAATCAAGCTATTCAGTGACGACACATCGACTATCACTTCAGTGCATAACCATGTCTTTCATGCACAGAATTAACATATAAATGTTGATTATCATTTTAGTCGTGATCATCTTAAGCTACAACATATTGATCTCTACCATGTAATGCCACTCCAGATTCTATAAAAGTTGATCCAATATAATATCAAAGTCTAATGAAATTAATTCTATTCCAGTTATTCTTCTCTGTCTCCTCTCTATAAATCTTCGCAATCAAGACCGATTCTCTTACAAGCAATAAAACATTGATATACAATATTCAGTTTTTAGCAGCTTTTTGTGGTTATACAACCTTGAAGTTTAAATATTTTGTAAGATACTGATATACATGCACAATCAAACAATTCATTTCAAAATTTAATTCACAGTCATATAATTCAGTTGGATAATTGACCATTATTATTTCAATAATGATATATCCAACATAACTATAAGGCATATCTTTCATATTAATCATGTCAATATGGCCACATATATATGGCTTGTAAATTTTTTTTTTAAAATGAAATGAGACTTTTCATGTATATATTTATGACATCAAGATATTATAAAAATAAATATATATATTTTCTTAAAACATTTAAATAAAATATAGCAAGAAAATCATAATGACTCTTATTATTATTATTATTTTCAAAATAACATTTTCAGAACCAGTGCCACATTGTGTCGGCTGCAGACCTAAGTGTGTTTTTACATCTTTGACTTATTCTCTTTTAATTATTTAGCATGTTATCTGCCTGCACTATAAATACACAGCAGGGGAGAGCTTTCTTCCTCACAAGCTCAGTAGCAACTTCTGCTTCCACCTTCCATTTTCTCACTTTTTCTCAAACCCACATATAATGGCTAACTCTTTCTCTCTGACTACCTTTTCTTCTTCTTCTTCTTCTCTGTTCATTGCTCTGCTGCTAATATTCTCAGCAGCAGCTTCAGCTCAGCTATCTTCAACATTTTACTCCACTTCCTGCCCAAACGCACTCTCAACCATTCAAGCTGCTGTTCAATCCGCTGTAGCTAATGAGAAACGAATGGGGGCGTCGCTGCTCCGCCTTCATTTTCATGACTGCTTTGTCCAAGTACAGCTTTAATCAACTATTTCATTACTAATTCATTAAGCTCTTAATTAATTTATGTTAATATAATTGCTCATTTTCATAAATATATTCATTCGAAAAAATTATTTTATTAGCATTATCATCATATTTCTACGCCTTGACTTAATTAGAGCATGTATCGTGGAATATAACAAATTAAATAATTAAGCTTACTTTGAATAGCTCTCCTTGTTCTCTAATAATGCAGGATTGTTTAATCTGCTCACCTAATTAATAAAATATGATCAATAGATTGACAAAATTGAATTTATTAACATTATTAAACTAATGATGATTTATATTGATGATTTTAATGATAAAATGGGGGTAAATTAACAGGGTTGCGATGGCTCTGTCTTGTTGGATGACACATCCTCATTTACGGGAGAGAAGACTGCGGGACCAAATCAGAACTCAATTAGGGGATTCGATGTGGTCGATAATATAAAGACACAGGTTGAAGCTATCTGCAATCAGACCGTCTCATGTGCTGATATTCTAGCCGTTGCGGCTCGTGACTCTGTTGTTGCGGTATGATCATATCTATTACTAATATATTATTTAGTATTCGGGTGAATTTTGTAAATACATAACTTATTTTTGTAAAATTATATGTGAAGTCTCATGCTGAAGATAATACATTTAACACTCAAGTCAAATTAAAATTATTCCATCAAGTGCCTTTGTCGCATTTGTAGTGGTTAGGCATATTTCACGCGGTTAACAAATTAAATAAAGTGGAAGACTATGAAATTAGAGATATTAGATGTAACCAAAATCTTCTAGAGGAGGAAGGTGTCCTGCACGCGCTATGAATATATTTGTATTATAACTCATAAACTATAAAATGTGTATTTGAGCTGGACATTATTATATTCTTCTTTTATAATTAGTTAATTTTAATATCAATTATTTTCTAGCCAATTAAAATATAAATAGTCTCTTCTTCGGTACTTCAGTAGAATCTATTGGGGCTTTTACATACATATCACATAAATCTTACGTTTTTATATATCTAACATCAAAACTTTCATATTTGCATGCATATCACATCAAAAACATTACTATTATAATTTAAAATAAAATACATGTACTCATGCATATGTCATAATTATAATGAAACATAACGGAATTCATGTTAGATATGTAAATGCATAAGCATTGTGTGGTATGCATGTAAATTTCTCTTATTTATTCACTAAATAGGACAATCTCAATAACAAATTCCTTACAGAAATTTTCAAAAATAAAAATCTAACTAATTAAATACAATTTCCTACAAAATTCTTATATGCATGCCTAAAAGTTTCCTTGAATTCCAAAATATTGCAGCTTGGTGGGCCATCATGGACAGTGCAACTTGGGAGAAGAGATTCAACAACAGCAAGCTTGAGCCAAGCCAACAGTGACATTCCCAGCCCAAATTCAAACCTCAGCGCCCTAATTTCATCCTTCTCCAAGAAAGGCCTCTCAACAAATGACATGGTTGCCCTCTCTGGTACCTGAAAGCCTTCAAAACTCAAAGAACAGTTTTAATATCTATAATTGCTTTGTAATTGCAACACTTAATCATAATATCCATCTTGTGTATAGGTGCTCACACCATTGGTCAAGCGAGATGCACTGTATTTCGAACTCGTATCTACAACGAAACTAACATTGATGCCTCCTTTGCAACCTCTGTGCAGGGCAATTGCCCGAGCGCAGGTGGAGACAACAATCTCTCTCCTCTCGATCTGCAGACTCCCACAACATTTGATAACGATTATTATACTAATTTGGTGAACCAAAAGGGATTGATGCATTCTGATCAACAACTCTTTAATGGGGGATCTACAGATTCTTTGGTGAACACTTATAGCACAAATCCTTCAATGTTCACTAGTGACTTTGTGACGGCAATTGTGAATATGGGAAATATCAGTCCTCTTACAGGAACCCAGGGGGAAATCAGACTCAACTGTAGGAAGACCAATTAAGAATACCTTAAGCTATGTTTTCAAGTGAATTTGACATTTTATAGAAAGTATATGTTGTTCTTTTGAAACAAAAATTCTAGTTTTTAAAGTTATGTAGTCATTTTTTCAAGAGCCATCCATAGCCTTCAAGATGTATTCCTCTCATTTTGCTGTCCTACCTAGCAAGGGCTAATGTAGCAAGCTGTCTACTTCCTTAATATGCAAGGAATAAACTAAGGTGTTTTTTTTGGCAACCACTACCTACAAGTTTAGATACATGAAGAACTTTTACTCATGAATCAAATCCACAATAAATACAAATCATTAATAAAAAGTTTTAACTTAAATGCCATTTAAATGAGAACTCGTAAGCCAAAATAAGTGCAAGAGCACACGTTATATTGATTGAAAAATGCTATAAGGTTGAGCACAAAAGAACTATGGCTTTAAACCATCTCGACCAAGCACCGTAAGATTAAGGTGATACTTATAAATGTGAGTTGAATGTGTCAAAACATTTAACAAAAGGATTCAATGACAACAGCTTCAAGAACTATGTTAGAGCAAATATTTATAAATTCAGAATGCAAACAATACTTATAGCTATAATTTCAAAGGAAGCCTTTTGTTTTAGGCATCTTAAGATATTTATTTTTACGTCCACCTCTCAATTGGTAAGCCATTGTTGAGTTTGAAGTTTTTCTGAGAATTGAGCATATGCATCAATAGCCATGCGAAGAACCAATCTTCACATTAAATATCTACACAATTTGAAATAACATAAAGAACTGTTGGCAAATTCTTAAGGGTTAGATGGTAAGAAAATCAATAATAGGAAAATATTGGGAAAGAAGATGGAAAATAGGCCCGAACTCAACAACTAAGGTGTTATACTTAGATGTCTATTTATTTTCAGAGAAATTTCTCTTAATAAAAAGCTATTTTATTTGAAATTTTAAAAAAAAAACTCAAAATATTAATTTTTGTGCAAGTGGCGGTGGCACATAGCTTGTATTTATTCTGAATATACAAATTTCTATATAATTGAGACAATGTTTTTGTGTAAGATGAGAGTGGACTACTTCTTGTTGCTTGATGACAAATTTTCCCGATATATTGATGACTAATGTGTGACACATTCCTTATTAATCAATGACTTCTTTCTTATTGGGAAATGACAACATAATATGTAATTATTATAGGAATTCAAAATATTTTCGACTCTTTGAAGCCGTTGATAAATATAATAAATCTGCCAATTAAAAATAAACCAATAGTTTACTGACTTTTAAAAGGGAGTTGCTTTTTGGCTTGTCAGTAATTTAAGGAATAAGGGTATTTCCAATGGCTTTTATTGTCTGGTGGCTATAACCCGTGGGTTCATGTTGAAGCTTAATTGTCTGTTAGTTTTTGGTTTGATGAAGACCAAAATGTTGTGAAACACCGCGATATGTGCAAGTAAACATGTCATTCAAGTAATATAAAAAATGGAGTCCTTGAGCCGTTCCCATGAGGAAAGAGTGAACTCCCGAAGTTAGGAAAAGTTATTGTTTACTAGTTTTGAATCTAGTCTGAAAATGCAAAGTTCTGTGATTTTGAAAAGTCAAAAGTACAATTTTTTTAAATAGTAAAATATAAACTAATGAGACCAGAATTTAATGAGATTTTCTGATATGTGAAAAATTATCCCTTGAATTAGTTCTGTAGGAATCTAAGTTTGATTAGCTTTTTCACATTGTGGGTGACAATCAAAAACAATTCTAATTCTTATTCTCTACGTGAACAACTGAGAAGGTTTGTTAATCGAACATGTTTAGCTTTTCAAATCAAATGCTTAGCCCATGATTCCTTGTTTCCCTACAAGATTACACTAAGGTAGAAGCAATTTTACTATTTCTAAACTTAATTTGTTTTTACTTTGTTGTTCCATTAAGGATTCTTCAAAAACTAAAAGATCACAATGAATTTTAACTATTCAACTGGCCTGGTTGAATGTTAATTAAGATTTGAAGGTTAAAACATCACCTTGTTAAAAGTTCAGAAAAATGAGCAATTTTAGGAAGAAAAATAATTCTATTCATTTATCATACTTGAAAACGATGTCATAAATAATTTATTGATAGAAATTATTAAAAATAAGAGCTTAAAAGTATAGAACCAAATAGAATTCACGAAGAAAATTACAAACTCATCTATTTTTTCTTCTCCAAATGATATGGTTAGTTTACAAGCACAATTACACACTAAGAAAAAATTACAATCACTCCACACTTCACTCTTTCACACTTGAGCTATGTGCCTCTGAGTTCTCCTTCCATTCCCATGTGTGTGGAATCCACCTCTAAGCCTTTAGCAGAGTTTTTTTTCATTTTCTTCATGAATTGATGCCTGTGATATGCTCAAACCACCAAATCACAAGAACCGACACCTACGCGCTGGTAGGCAGCTCCGAGGCACTATATCCTAATGTCAGAGATTTGATAGTTTGATGCTTATTTTTCACCAACTCGACTCTTGGTGCAATGGTTTTGGGCTCCTAGGTGTTTATATGTAGCGCCAAGGTGCTATCAACTCAACATCTACTTTTCAGCTTCTCTGATGTTTGAATTTTTCCCCTTGGGAGCCTAAGCACTCCATTTAGACTCTTACATGCATTGTTGTTTAAATTCTTTACGGAGTTTGTCTTAGAAATAAGGTACGGGCACATATTTAGAGGTATTTGAAAGGTAGAACTACGTGATGGAAACCAGAAGCAGCTGCTTGTGTCTTGTACCTTAATTCTTACTTTATATTTGATGTATATCATTAGAACTAGACATTTATATGCATATTTTGGCCGCTCTTTTATTTTTTTAGGATATATTGCCAATCCAACAACAGACCTTTTATTATTTTAATTTTTGGCTTATTTACTTTGCGTTGTGTGACGTCTGATTCCCGCTTTCTTGTTTGTGGTTTGTCTGTAAATCTTGCAAACTATAATTGAGGCTCTTTAATGAGCATAAAATATAATTTTTCAATAAGAATCCTATTAATAAAAGATTGAGATAATCAAAATATAGGATTAAAATATTTCAACTATTTAAAACCAACATTTTTCTTTTCTACATGGCCTTACAGTCGATTTTAAAATGGTTTTCTGGCTTGGACATAACCTAAGAACATTAGGACTTGATAAAGAATTGCATCATATTTGCATGTTTGGAGGAGAAGTCTATGTGCTGCAACCCACCTGACCAAGCATATGATTTATACAAAAGGGATTGTCTAGTATGACTAGGATTTTAAGGATTTCCTCATCCTAGATGGGATATAAGTTTTTTGTAGTAGTGTTAGCTTTATAGCAGGACTTCTCTTTTCCTTTTCACTCCAGTGGCTTTCTCGTTATTTCGGCGTGTATAAGTCTCACATCTACATACTCTACCTACAAAGGGTCATAGAACTTAGCGTTTCCTTTTCTTGGCCTTAAGTTTTGTGAGATTCTTTTTAACGACTTAATATATGGATCACTGACAATGGTTCATTGGTTGGGTCTACTAACTTCACAATCGGGTAGACTTGGGATGATGTATTCATGGTATCCTAACCTGACTACCTCTACCTACGTAAGGACTTATCTCTTTTTCTTGATATATCACATCTTGACGCCTGACGAGTCTTTTGACACCTCGTTGTTGTCATCTATTTGACTCCCTTTTGCTGATAGACTTGTTGTCTATTTGCGATACAGTGATTCACCCTATCTTTATGGTCTGATGTAAGCTTTGAGATAATACTATTTGAGAAGATTTGGTTATTTTGTAGTCTCTGTTTGCTGAGTTAGCCGCTGCACGTGTTGGGTATGGTGATTCACCATCTGCTCTATGACCCGGTATAGGTTTCGAAAGCATAAGGATGTTCTCAATCAAAATAACCATCCTTTTGGTGACCTATTCACCGATTATCATGATAATGTTAGCAAAACCCCCTTTTTTAGAGTGTTTTTAGGTATCAGACTAGATGCAATTAACCAAACAGATATATTTCCTTGGGAGTACTTTTGACCTGAAAACAAAAATATTGCTTTTGATTCTCTAGTTATAGATGACTTACGTGGGGATTCTCTTCATGAAATACCATGTTTCGAGGTATTTCGATTTGATTATGTTTAGAAGCATACTCCTGACGTATCACAGAAAAATTGCTTTACATAAGTCTTCTATGTTTCTTTTTAAATTTGTATGTCTATTTTCGTCTTATATCATTCTTTTCGATTTCCCTCCTATTCAAGTCATTTCTATGACCCAAGACATAGATTTATTTCATAAAACATAATAATATGATTACATATAAATAGACAAGCTATCGACTCTGAGTTTTTTTTAAAAAATAAAAAATAAATTGACGTCTCTGCTGGGATGAGTCTCTCTCTCAATATTAGAACTCTTGCTTACATTATACTGACCCGGTGTCTCTCATTATGTCACTCTTGAGTTTGTCAGGTCCAATGATTAGTAACTCAACAAGCTTTTGTTGTATTTATTGTAGTGAAACAATCATCTTCTAATGTCTACTATTTTGAGTCGATAGTGCTAGTACCTGCTGCTTGTCAGAATTATGCTTTCTTATTCACAGGATTACCTAATAACAATGTTTACATGGATACGTACTTATTCCCATCATTTAAGATATGATCTTAGCTATTCAGTTACAATAAAAAGGTTAATATGATCTTAATATTTGAATTTATGTGAATTATTGATGATTGCTCAAGTTTTAATAAATTTTGTTCTTTCTTATTTTGGAAATTGAGATAAAATATTGAATTTCTTTCCTTTTTTTCATTTTGATAAAAAATTTTGAACAAAATCAAATAAAAATTATTAATAACAGACCCCAAATCACCTGATGAAGATGTGAATGCTACTTAATTGAATTGAAAAATATATATAAGGGGATTTTACATATATAGCTCGGAAACACAATGTTTAGATAAATGGGCGGTCAGACTAGTCGGTTCCGTTCAACCAATTTGACCATAAACTAGCTATCTGCAGGGTTCTGGTTGGCATAAAATACTCCTCCCACATAGAACCGTCCACGTCCGGGTTGAACCGGTGAACCGGCTCTGGTTCTAAGGAACCGTTCGAGTCACATACATTTACATATTTTATGTATTTTACATATCTAACACATAAACTCTATTTTTTTACATTTATGTCACCCATTCACTCATATCACATCAAAAAATCAATATTACAAACAAATTTAATTACATATATACTACTTAATTTTTTTTATTTATATATTTAACACCTAAAATCTTTTTATTTTTCATTTATACCACTAAAATTATCCATTACATATAACATACCGCTATTTTAATTTTTATAAAATGAAATACATGTTTTTAAAATGATATATATTAAAATTGAATTATAAATGTTAGTTTTTAAAAATACATATGAATTGAGTGAGAGATAAATATTATGCGTTATTATTTTTAAATATATTTATGATTTATTAGGATGGTTCAACTTTTGAACCTTGAATCCCAACATACGTAATTACGCATTTCACACCCAAATATCTCTATTAATTGAAATTGAGGCCCGCCTATCTCTAAATATAAATTAAAAAATCTGAACAATTAGAATAAATATAGAATGAGAAATATAATGGCGACGTACTTGCATACCGCTACAGCCTTATATTTTACGTATATAACACTAAACTTCAATTATTACAAATATACTTCATTATCTATTTATGATTTTTTAATTTTTTTTTAAATTAAAATGGTGATGTTTTGGATGTTGAAACGCCACCAACAAATTTTCATCAGCCAACACGAAACTCAATGCAATCTTTTGAACAAGAAAAAATTTAAACTTTGATTAAGTGTCATCCAGAGCTCCGATTTCAGCAAACTTATAGTCAAACTAATCGGCTCGACAAGACGGACCTAAACTAGTCTAATTCGAGTCAGATCAAGCCATAATCAAATCATTAAACCACTATTGGAAGACTTCCAGAGGAATTTGCATGGTCAAACAGACGTCGAATCTAGCGAGTTCATAGTCGAATCGAGCATCTCGACAAGAAGAATCCAACGAGCCTAAGATTGCCTAATTCCGACATCGTTAATGCACTCAAATGTCCATCAAACGTCATCTGATTGGGGGAAGCTCTCCAGACCATCCGATCAAAATGATGTCATCATAGGTTGATTCCCTTTCATCTGAGTCTGTGATGAATCCTCGTGCAACGTTAAGATGATAATCCATTCCTCTATCTCCGCGAATCTTTCAGCACACATTAGATGTGATAAGAAAGATTTTGGAGGTATAAATATAAAAAAGCAAAGTTTTGATGTTACATATGCAAATACATAAGAATTAGGTGGTATATATGTAAATGCCCTAAAATACAAAGAGAGGTGCGTTTTAAAAACTTCTACCAATAATTCTTCAAACATGACTTGACTTAGGTGTGTTTGGGGAAGCTGTAGCTTATTGAATAATCTGTTGATAAGTTGATAAAAAATAATCTGCTGATAAGTTGATAAAAAATAATCTGCTGATAAGCTAGGTGCGGTGATCATTACAAATTTTTATTTTTTTGGAAAAGCCAGACTGTTGCCAATAAGCTGCCACCGCATCCTAAGGTGTGAAACCGTTGTTTTCTATGTTTTGAAAACACTGTTTTCTGCATTTTAAAAACCCATAAGCTGCCAAAACGCAGTTTACCCAAACATGTCAGGTGTGTTTTCAAAACGTCACAGCACCAAATAAGTTGTCCCAAACAGACCCTTAGATTCATTTTAAAAATCAACCAAGGAAAAATAGTCCAATAGCCACAATGCATCTACGTAGGATTTTTTACATACTAATTATCCAAAACTTTAATAAAATATTTTAAACATTCAAATTTAAAATCAACATTTCAATCAACCAAAACTTCTGCTTTTTATTACTCACTTATTGAAGGTTTTGGATGGCTTAAATATAAATTTTTAAGTTTGGATTAAATTGCTATATTTAATATTTAGGATGATTGATTTGTAAAATCTCCTAAATTATTATGCTAGCATTGTTAGTAACATATTACATTATAGGAGATAATTTTATAAAAACGCGTTTATGTCAAAATGAAAAAAGAATATTTTACGGACATTATTACATAAATTATGCATGATTGCATGAAGAAATTTTACCCTCCAAGATTAGGTGCATCAAAGACTAGCATATAAATGCTATGTGTGAAAAAAATTTAAATTAAATTAAAAATAATTGGGCCATTTACTTACATATCACCTAATTCTTATGCAATTACATATCTACCGCCCCAAACTTTACCTTTACACTCTTACAACCCACTTCTTTAACATTTCGTGTGTAAAAATTGAAGGGTAAATATTTGATTTGTAAATAAACGAGAATTGAGTGTAAAAAGATATCGCTATTTCAACTTTTGAAAACTGAAATTAGGAGGTATGGATGTAACAATTAAAGTTAGTATGTAAATATGTTAGAATTGAGTGATGTGCATGTAAATCTTTCATGCATAGCTAAAGCATTGGAGGACCAACGCGGCCAATGAATTAAATAAAGGAGAAGGCTCCAAGTTGAAAGATCTTTAGATGGGATCAAATCTTCCAAAAGAGGAAGGTGTCAAACACACGCTATTAATATATTTATTAAAAAACTATAGAATATGTATTTGAGCTGGATGTTGTTATATAAATATAGATTTCTTTGACTATAATAATAATAGTAAGTTATATTTTGATTGCCTTTTTAGAACCTCACATTAGTAGATATAATGACTTTTAAAAGCTCGAAGAAATGTAATTGCAAGACTTAACGTTGACAATTCAAATCCGTGATCTCAAATGATAATATGTATGATTCAAATCCGTGGTCACATGTTAAAAATAATATTTATAACAAGGGGTGAGTGAGTCAAGTCAAATCATGAGCTGGCTCCTGCTTGGCTCGATATTTGACTCGTGAACTAAGCTCGATGAGATAATAAGATTAGCTCAAGCTAGCACGGACTCAACTTGTTTGCACGTGTGCAGGCTCATTTATGGAAATAATTATAGTATAAAGCATGCTTAAAATATATTAAATTTGAAGATATTATCTTTAAAAATATTAATAATGTTTAAAAAATAATATTTTACATTTTATATTAAGTGGTTTCTTATTATTTATCTCTAAGTTGCTCATTCTATTTATCAATTTATTTTAACACACCACCTTAAATTGATTATTTTTTTTATTTATAAAAAACAGGATGCCGCCCGAACTTATAGACTTAAGCTCAAGCTTGAGCTCGAACCATAAAATTAATCTAGCTTTAGCTCAAGCTGAGGGTAACTTGAGCTTGAATTGACTCGTTTATATTCTTATCATCAACCATTGTGTCACGAGTAGGTGCACAAATCAATACATACTTCTCCTATGCAACCTCTTTGAAGAGCAATTGCCCAAGCACGAGTGGGTATAACAATATTTTCCTTTAAGTGTGTAGACTTTCATCTTATTCGACAATGACTATTATAATAATTCGATGAATACTAAAAGAAGCTTTTGCTTTCCAATCAACAACTCATTAATGTGGGAGTCCACGTGCTCTCTAGTGAATGCCTATAATACAAACTCTTTAAGGCTCACGATTTACTTTGTGGCAACAATTGTGAAGATCGGAGACATCGATCTTCTTATAAAAAACTTAAGGGTTGATTCACCTCAACTGTAGAGAGACCAATTAAGGTCACTCACGAAGTGCATTCAATCGAGGCTTGTATTTTGTAGGAAGTATATGTTATTCTTTTGGCATAAAAATTCTAATTTTATAAGTTAGATTTATCTTTTTCAAGAGACTTGCATGGCTATCAAGATGGATTTTTCTAATTTTCTTACCATACTTTTAGTAAGGCTAAAGTAGTGTGTTGTGTATCAATTGAATGCCAACAAATAATCTGAAAAAGAAAAAAGAAATTTCGAGAAAAAGGTTTTGAGAAATGTATTGATGTTGCATTACAGATCGAAAACAAGTCTATCTTCCTGTGTTTGAGTTCCAAACAGCTAATGATGATAGAGACAATCATAACAAATGATATCCAAAGCTTAATAATAGCTTCTAAGAGCTCAAAAAACAAAAACCTTAAACTCTTTTTAAGCAAGCAATACATTTTAATTGAGAAATATAGGCCTAATCCTATTTTTATCAAAGTCATATTTTTTATGTATAATGAGGTTGTGTTAGTTAAATGCCTTGAAGCATTTAATAGAAAAAGGCATTCAATTATGGCAGCATCAATAAGCAAACAAAGATTTGTTGTCCACATTGTACGTATGGTATGCTGCCACATCTAAATCAACATAATCACTGCAATCAAGATGCTTTAGTGGTTGGATGTTAAGACAAGTCATCAAAACATTAATAATAGGATTAGATTTGGAAAAAGAAAATAAAAAATGTATCATCCCAAAAATTTATTTTCAAATAATAAAAATAAATATTAACAAATTAGTCCATTAAAATAAATGTAACAAATTGTATTAAATTTATATCCATTTTCATATTAAATTATAATATAATTCAGTTGAATATTTATTTTAATATGTTATAGCTACTTTAATTTTATTTATATATAAATATAGAGCATTTAATAAGTTATTTTTTGAATAAACAAATGAGTCTCATGAACTAATATTAATATATGAGTTAGGTTTGTTCAAATTTAATTTACTTAACCTTTGAATAAATAAAATTAAATATTTAATATTAATCAAATTGAGTTTGAACTGTTCATTTACATCCTAATCACCATCTTAAAAAAATCTAAATGATTAGTACTAATAGAGAATTAAAAAAAAAATTTATAGTCAATATTTTTAAATAAAATTTTAAAACCTGAAAATGACATTGAAAAGCTGTCATGCCACCCCCCAACAATAAATTTGTCATTGATTCAGTGGATTGCGTGTTCAATTAACTTTGACGTGGCTAATCACAGGTATATAAATAGATAATTTAATGCCAGTTCAATCATTAGAGCCTTGTGGACAGCACGCTACATATTTATATATATATAAATAAATAAACAAAAATTATTTATATCCTCTAAAATCCGAAAAAATATTACCTCAGAAGTACTGATGCATCAGTACTGCAATAAGGAGGTGCCACGTATGCAATGGTCCCACTAAAATGTCACGTGACACCTCCTCATTGGAGTATTGATGCATCTCCATCCTTTAGCGTAAAATGAAAGCATCCAAGTATAGCCATCCAAGCAGTGTTCCATGCACTTTAGTTTCCACACCTAATTTATTGACTCTTTTTAGGGTATATTTGTAACAGATTTAACAAAAAAATGATTCGATCTAGGCTTTATATGTTCGTTAGGAGTTTGGTGGGATGTAGATATGTGCTACTTTCAAACGAGAATCGGCACAACTATGACACTAAAAATATACATAAGAAAATTATGTATCGCATGGGCTTCTAGATCATGTTATTATCATTTTTCCTAATTATGTATTTATATACCTTAATTATAAATTAACTTTTTTTTTCTAAATATTGTTTTGCTTTAGAAGGATGTGCTCTTAAGTAAACAAATAAGATGTTCTACTAAGCTTTTGTGGGAATGAAATTAAATAAATCTTTAGAATAGTAATTAAGGGCTTGATGGGG
>NEWO01000013.1:3568458-3615329 GCA_003013225.1 Phalaenopsis aphrodite
CTCCACTCAGCATCTGTCCCATTTATGGTATATGAGTCATACCTAACAAATCTCTGCCATAGCGAATATCCAACCACTTAGGAGAAATACATATAACCAACAAATCTCCACCTTGACGAATATCCGGCCCCTTAGGAAAAATACATATGCATAACAAATCTCCACCTTGGCGAATATCTAGTCACTTAGGAGAAATACATATGTATAACAAATCTCCACCTTGGCGAATATCCAACCCCTTAGGAGAAAATACATCATGACGTTTCTTATGCAACAATGTGGGTTGGGCCACCATGCTTCCTCTGCGTCCTTGCTCCCCCAACCCAATAAATTACAAGAGACACACCTCTTCAATTCCAAGAGATATCTCTTCATTTCAAGAAACTCCAAATTTTAGTATTATGAGTCATACCTAACAAATCTCCACCTTGACGAATATCCAGCTTCTTTAGGAGAAATGCATATACCCGACAAATCTCCACCTTTGTGAATTTCCAGCTCCTTAGAAGAAACATATCATGGAGTTTCTTATGCGTCAATGTGGGTTGAACCCTTATAAATAATATCTTAATTAAGTTTCCAAGAAAAAAAAGAATTTCCCTTAATTAAGTTTCTAAGAAAAATGAATTTCCCTTAATCTCCACCAGTCTAAAGTCATATTGACCAAGAAACACTCATTATATTTTCAATCAATGTCTGTTAGAAATCTAGAAGATAAAAAAATGATGCAAACAATTAGTTGGTTGCTAAAATGTTATGTGGTGGAGTCTGTTAATTTAATGTGTAGTGTTGCACTCTTTATCATGCAAATATATGTGTCGATCAAGTAATACAAATTATGAGTTTGTGTATTAATCCCATGAGGAACTAGTTAACTCCCAAAGAGTCTAATTAACTTAATAATATGAATTTGATCTATGTATGAGTACATTGTGGAGTGAGAGGGTTTATTCCAACCTTTATTTTTTGGCACTCATGAAGGTAATTCGAGGCAGGTAGCAATAGATAAGCTCTAGGGGACATACAATAAAATGAGGTAGGTGATCAATCCATCTTATGGGTACACTCCAAGCAAAAGAAGCTAAATCTAAATATGCAGGAGTTCCACCTTTAACCCATTTTAACCCCAGTCCAACCACTCGGGTCGCGTCTAATTCTTCAATAATTCATGGCTTGTTCTTTTCCGAAAACATCATTTAATTTACAAATTAATAGATTATTATTGCTCACATTGTCATATATTCCAAAAATTATATTAATATACATAAGTGTATTTCCAAAAAATTTTAAAATTATAATCTTCCTTATATAATAAGATACCAAATTAATAATTATATTACTTTAATATATTTTCATAACTATATTTCCAAAAAATATTTAAAATTATAGTCTTGTTAATATACTAAAATACCAAATTAATAATTATACTATTCTAATATAATACATAAGTATATTTCCAAAAAAAATTAAGCATGTAGTTCTCTTAGTGTACTAAAATGCCAAATCATTAATTATATCGTTTTAATTTATTTCACAAATGTATTTCCAAAATTTCATTAAAATAAACTCTTCTTACTATACTAAAATATCAATTCAATAATTATATTTCAAAATATCAAATTAGGAATTACTTCATTTAAAAAAGTACTTGAATTATTGCCCCCGTTTATAACGGAGACAATGTCGCCCCCCAAATCATTTTTTAAACACCATTTTATTTAAAAAAAGAGAAAATTTTACTCAATCTTAAAAATCTAATCTTTCTTCTTCCTTTATTTATGCCACCACACACCAAGGCCATAGCCACTGATCATATTGCTCTTCAGTGATCAATGGCTTCCTCCCTTCGTTACACTTCCTTCGCCCTCCTCCTTCTCCTTTCACTCACCTCCACTGCTCAGCTCACCACCAACTTCTACTCCACCTCCTGCTCTAAACTATTCTCCACCATCAAACCAGTCGTACAGTCCGCCATTACCAAGGAGAAGCGCATCGGCGCCTCCCTTCTTCGGCTCTTCTTCCATGACTGCTTTGTCAACGTACCCTCTTCTTCTAATCCTGCTTCGGGTCTGTTTGGTGTAGTTTATTTTGTGCGGTGGCATTTTGAAAACGAACTTAGTCTGTTCTAGGTGCAGTGACAACTTTTTGGCAGTAGTCTAGCATTTCCAAAAAAAATAAAAATTTATAATAGTCACCGCACCTAGCTTATCAACAGATCATTTTTAATCAGTTTATCATTTATGCGTGGTGTCAGCTTTCTGGTAATGATCTAGCTTTTCCAAAAAAATAAAAATTTGTAACAGCCACCGCACCTAATTTATCAACAGATTATTCAATAAGCTGTAGCTGCCCAAACAATTCATTTCAAACACTGTTGTAAGTTCATAATTCTGTAAATTAATATATGTGTTGCAGGGCTGTGATGGATCTCTGCTTCTTGATGACACGGCGAACTTTACTGGGGAGAAGAATGCAGTTCCGAACAAGAAATCTGTGAGAGGGTTTAATGTGATAGACAAGATAAAGTCTGCGGTGGAGAGAGCTTGTCCGGGAGTGGTGTCTTGTGCTGATATCTTAGCTGTTACAGCCAGAGATTCTGTGGTTATTGTAAGTTTCGGTGGTGTTGTTTTATTGATTATAAAGTTTAGTTAAGTTTTAGTTATTGATGATTGAATGTGACTGCATGATTTGTGTAAAAAATGAATAAATGAATCAAAGCTTGGTGGACCAAACTGGAATGTGAAATTAGGCAGGAGGGATGCGAGGACGGCAAGCCTGAGTGCAGCGAATAATAACATTCCGCCGCCGACATTCAATCTTAGTAGGCTTGTCTCTTCGTTTTCGGCTAAGGGGCTCTCTGCTCAGGAGATGGTTGCCCTTGCAGGTCTCTCTCTCTCTCTCTCTCTCTCTCTCTCTCTCTCTCTTAATTTCTCTCTCTTTTTCATGTATAAAGCTTAAACTTTATTTTTTACATGCATACCATCAGAAAAAGATGTGTTAAATATTTAAAAATTTAAATAATGATAATTTTGATGTGGTATATAGATTGGAGTGGTATGATTGTAAAAGGTTAATGTTTAGATGTTATGAATGTAAATACAAAGGAATTGGGTGGTATATATGTAAATGCACTTTCTCTTATGATGTAATTATATGGGGTGTAGCTGATGTACCATCTCTTTGGGTGATTTAGGCTACTTTTGAAATGATTTTAATTGTCTATAGTAGTGGTTGAAGATAGATCTACTGTACAAACAATGGCCTCTTCTTTTAAATGTTATGAATACTATTAAAAAAAACAAATAATTTTTCTTACACTTATTATTCTTTAACAAATTTGATTGTAACAAATTATGTCTAATTAGAGTTGTCAAATGGGTCTGGTTCGGGTCATACTCAAATTTGACCCAACTTGAACTCACACTAAGGTGTTAGACTTTGATTGAATCCAACCCATCTTCAACTTGATAGGCCTAAATTGAACCTTACTAACTTGTTTAAGATAAATATTTAAAATCATTTGACAAGTTTTGGTTATATTCGAATTAGAATTGGATATGCACGTCAGTCCGAGCCTAACTCAAAATTTCAAGTTGGGCTAAGTTTAGGAAAATTATTACATACGAATGATCTGTATTTTAACATGATAGACAATAGTCAATCATTGTTATGTCCTTACAAACAATTATCAATTATTTAATATTAAACTAAATCTACTTGCCTCACCTGCTCTAACAACCTGCTAATAATAGAGCTTATACACACAGCATTTATCCTCATCCTCAAAAATAATTGATCTAATCAAATATATTTCCAGCTGCAATATTGTCCAATTTGGGCTTTGGTGTTCCATTCAAGTTCTATAAGAGATGAACTCATACTATTATTATTGATCAAATAGGTGCCCACACCATAGGGCAAGCAAAGTGCACCAGTTTCAGGGCCAGGATTTACAACGAGAGCAACATTGATAGCTCGTTCGCTCAATTGAGGAGGAAGAAATGTCGAATTAGTTCTAGAAACAATAGCCTCGCACCAATTGATCTACAAACCCCAACGTTCTTCGACAACAATTACTATAAGAATCTTATCAACTTGAAGGGCCTTCTTCATTCTGATCAACAATTATTTAGTAATGGCTCAACTGACTCCCAAGTCAGAAAATATGTTGCTCAACCGGCCACGTTCAGCTCAGATTTTGTCGCAGCAATGATAAAGATGGGTGATATAAGCCCTCTCACGGGATCTAATGGCGAGATCAGAAAGAAATGTAGGAAGATCAACTAATAGAATAATAATTTTTGTCAAGATTATTCAAGGTGGTTAATCTGGGCTCAAAATATTTGGTCTTTCAATGTAAATGTTGGTTCATGAAAGTTGCCTATGTCAACTTTGTGTTTGTGACGTGATTTTGAATTTGTACAAGATGCTTTTGGCATTATGCCTAAATTTTTAAAATTGAATTGTGGAGCTTAATTTATGGTCTTCATCTTTTTTTTGGTGTCTATTATGCTCTATCATCATTATAAGATAAAAAGCATCATAATGTTAAAAATTATCATCATGATAAAATGATTTTGGAATGTAAAGGACAAGATGATCCAAGGCATACTCATCAAAAGATAAATATTGATGACTTAATCATAATATGCATATTTATAGCAACCTAAAGCATTCCCATTAATATGTGTTGAAGGTGATTAATAATATCAATGAGATTGTTAATGATTTTGTTTGTAATATGGTTTCTTAATTAATAGCATCATCTAATATTTTTAGGAAATGTTATTATATGCAATTTTCTCTGTTTTATCACTAAGTATAATATATGATGTATGAATTTATAATTATGTAAATAATATAATTCTTCAACACCTAAATTACATGGATAAGAAAAAAAATCAATAATGATTAAATTGTGCTTACTGAATGATGTTTTGATAGGTGCCTTAGAGGTTACCATTATTGAAGTTTATAGCTCAAGAAATTTCTCCAACAAATAATACCTTATGTTGTATTTTTTATATATATAAGAAGGTATGATAATCATGTAACATCATATTTAATTTGGTTCAATTATTTGTGATCTAAGAAATTTTGGATAAATTATAATAATGTTCTCTTTAAGATTGTGATTTGTTGGAGTAATGATATGTTGGTACGTGACTTAACATGTAGTTTTTTTATTAATCAGAATGCATGGGTCACCATATCTGGCTTTTAAACCTTAGATTGAGCAAATATTCATGAATTGAAAGTGGGTGTAAAATTATAGATCTAGATATTATTTATATTTAAACATGAAGGTGTATTTTGCCCTTTAGATGGTAAGAGAGAGTGAATCTTATATTCTTATGTGCCTTAAGTATTGTGGGTACATAATCCTTGGGATTGTTTAGATCTTCAAAATTTCTGATTGGTTTATAATTTTCATGAGAGATGAGAGTAAAGGGATTTTAATTGCTATAAGGTACATTGATAGATGGGTTTGCAAATGAATCAGATTGAGCCAAGTTGGAGTTTGTTTGAGCTCAGGTTAAGCTTGATTTGAACTTTTCGGACTGTGTTCAAACTTGAGTCTATTTATTAAAATTCTATTCTAGTTTCTTTTTAACAAATAGTTCATGTAACAAAAAAAGTAAATCATAATTGAGCTTTAATTGATCCTTAATGAAGCTTTACAAGAAGAGCTTATTTAAAAAATGAACGAGCCTTATCAAATAAATCTTGTTAAACCTAAAAATAAGCATGTAAATGATACAATTTACAATCATGTCTTAATTAAGTCATAATTGAGTGTTAATTCAGATCTATTATGGAATTGGTTCAATAACTTTTAATGTTATTGTTTATGAACATAAATGAATCAAAAATTGAGTTGTACAACCTTGCTCATTTAACAACTAATAATTTATGAAAGTTGATACACCATCAAGAAATTTCCATTATCTGACATGAATCTCGATGCGTTGCATGAATCTTGAGGTAATTTTTTAGTAAGAAATTATTAAACTTCGATTAAAAGTCATTCAGAACATTGATTCCAAAAAACTTACAGTCAAACTAACTGACTCAATAAAATGGACCTAACGATACCAAGTTGATCAAATCTAAGTCAAATCAAGCCCTAATCAACCCATTAAACTACATTTAAGGGTTTTCTGTGCAACTATATCTGTTGCTGCTACTAACCAACTATGACCATCATCGACCGTCACCTGTTGACCAACATCAATTGCCATTTGCCAGCCATCATAGATCGCCACCTGCTTCTTGCAACAAAGTCTCTTTTGAAGTCACAATGTGCACTGTAGAATCCTAGTGCGCACTTCAATATGGTGAAAAACCCTACAGACTGTGTAACAATGCACCCTGGATACGATGTAATGACACCACCTGAATATGGTGTAACAACTCACCCTGGATATGATGCAATGACTCTTCTTGAAGATGGTATAACAATGTACCGCATAAATGGTGCAACGACCTACCCCAACTGGATACAATGTAACGACGCATCTTAAAGATTGTGTAATAATGCACTCCGGAGATGGTGACTTCTTCCAAACTCTTGAAGCTCTCTCATCACAGCTCACTGTTACGGCCTACGTGACTAACTACATTCTAGCATGTGCAATTCCCGACTCTTGCTCATGTAGCTTATAGACATTATCCTAGCTCACCACAATGAACTACATGACAAACTACAACATACATCTATAATGATCATTTTTATAACTCCATCTTCTCTAATTTCTGTTAAGATTAGGTCTATGTACTCACCATTTATAGCGTGTTCTTTCAACAAAGCTAGACTCTATGATTTTTTCTCCTTCTCATAATTTTCCACTTAAAAATTGTGGTATCTCTTTCTGTCTACTTTTTTTTCTCTGAGTGTGTTCTAGAATCTCATACAATATTGAGACCCTAAATAATCATTCTACCACCGTGAATATTCCAGCACACAAAAGTGTTGAATCTTATTTAATTGTTCAAGAAATGATCATGGATGCTATCTAATCAAATCGTGCTATTGCAGCTCAAACGTTAGATGATATTTTATTTATTTATTCAAATGTGACGGGACACCAAGTTTTAAAAGCGCATAAAAGAAAGTTAGTTTCTTGGTTGTATAAAAGTTTAAATTAAGTTTATTTTTTAGATGGTAGAAAAGACTTTGGATATTCTTATTATTATTATTATTATTATTATTATTATTTTGGCCAGAGAGATCGCTCATATATATTTAGTCCAGATAATTTTTTGGCTTGACAATATTTCATGATGTTGAGGCCTGCAGGCATTGAGAGCTTAGAGTGCTTCTCCTAAGGAGGGTCACCAAAATATCTAATTTTTTCTGATTCATATATACAAATATTATATTTGCTCTAATATCACACCCAATAAATAAAGCCTCTAGAAAGAGAGAGAGAACAGGAAGAGAGGGAGAGAAGAAGAGAGACGAGAAAATAATATCGTTGAGACCAGAATAGACAAGATGAAGACAATAAAAAGAGTTTTGCTCAAGCTTCCCCCAAAAAGAGAATTTGGATCTCATTTACATTTAATACCCCATATTTACAAGAGTTGGCTCTTACAAAATATCATATTTAGTCTTATTGTCCCTACAGTGTCAACTTTAGTCATATCTCATGTTGTAGAATCGGGATAATGGGGGCATCTTCTTCTTGTTGACCATCCCTGTAAGGTGATAGGACATTCGTAAGAAATCCGTAGTGGTCGGACTCTGGTGGTCGACTGGACGTGATCCTCATTTGGTGGATGTTTGGTTGTGACCATTAGTCGTGATCATCCTTTAGTGGCAGAGCAGTAGTGGCCGACCCTAGTGGCCGACTCTTCACAATCGACCTTTTTGCATGAACGCTTCATCCGCTCATCTTCAATCCTCCAGCGTCTCGGGTCAGTCCTTTATAATGCATAAGATTCAGATTCAGAATTTCAAAATCCATCACTAGATTTGAGAACATTGAATTAATGGCATGTAATAGCCATAGGAAAATCATGTAATGATTTAAGCAATGCGATCAAGAACTATCCGAACTTTTGTACGGTCTCATTGCACAAGTCAAGCTTGGTTGTTGGGATATTTACATACATACCACTCAATTCATATTAATTTACATAAAGAACCCCTAAACTTTGCCTTTTTAAACATTTCTACTCCAATAATCTTTCATATCACATAAAAAATACCACCATTTTAACTTCTAAATAGTGAAATACACCTTTCGTACTTGGGTAAGGTAGCATCTATATAGAAATTGAAGTTTTGGTGTTAGATATGTATAAATACAAAGGAATTGAGTGGCATGTATGTAAATCTTCCAAAAAAAATTATTACGTGTGAGGTTCTCACTTGGTTATGCGGCTTGTGAGTTTCTTCATTTGTGTGGCTATAATTGTGATATTAAGAAAGTAATTAACAAGTATTTTTTTATTATATCTTTCTTATTTGTAGATGGTATCATCCTCAAATAACTTAAAGATGAATGCTTTCGGCTTCAAATTATAACGTCCAGCTTCAGCTCAACATCAATAGTTCTGAAACTATAAATACATCAAAAGTAATCAGAGGAATTCAGAACACGTGTATTATCTACCCCTGTTCTATTACAACCTATGTATGTATGTGTGTTTGTGTGTGTGTGTGTGTGTGATAGTATATGATTCTAACATAATGTTAGAAATGTGGACAGGTATACAATCCAGATTGTTTTTAGAGAAATTGGAGGTTGTTGTGGCCAGTATATTGTGAGAAATCAGTTGAGGTAGAATGCAAGAACTGTTGGTTTGCATTAATAGCTTGCCACTGTCCCTGAAATTGATGATTTGTATGAGATATCAATTTGCTTCGATATGTATGGAATCAACTTGCAGGGAGACTCTTGGTTAAAATGTCAGCTAACTGGTCTTTTGTATTGATTTGATGCACGATAATCTGATGTGAGCAGATATAGTCACGAAAAAAGAGAAAACCTATATCAATATATTTTGTATGAGAGTATAACACTGGGCTATTAGCTAATGCAATGGGTGAGATGTTATCACTCCATTATATTGTAGGAGTAGTAGTAGATAGTCTAAATTTAGTAAGCAACCCGTGAATACATACGAGATCATTTATGGAAGTTGCCAAAGCTCGAGATTCAACTTTGGTGGATGAGCGAGTGACAATTGTCTATTTCTTTATGGTCGATGAGATTAAAGATGAATTTAGATTTGCACAATACCTTGTTGTGAGTTTCCAATTAATAGAGACTCTGGGCCAATCAGAGTTTGAATATAATTTTAAATGCAGCGTGTCACAAAAATAGGAAGGCCATAAGCTATGGTAGCTTTAGCATACCAATTGTAGAATAATGCATGCATTGGCATAGTCTATTAACCACAAATAAAATATATGGGTGTGTTATAGTTGGACCCACCAAAGGATGATAAAGTGTTGAAGAAATTGTTCGAGAGGTGACTGTCGTAGATGTATTTTTTATGATTGTTGGGTTTTGCAAAGAATTACAATTCATCATATTTGTTTGGCTAAGGGTATCTAGTGCATACTTTAACTGATTCAAATAAAGTCCATATGATTGAATAAAATAGTGGATGCCCAAAAAGTAGGCTAAATCACATATTGTTTGCATGTTGAAGCATTTATGTAAATTGGCAATAAATTTGGAAGTAGTAGAGCTATTTTTTTTCTTTTGAATAGAATATCATCAAGATATATAACAAAATAACTGGTTGTATTATGTTGATGATAAATGAGTAATGATGGATTTGTCTGACTTTTAGAAAAACCTAGCGACTTGAGATGTTCTAAAAGTGTAGTAAACCATTAACGAGGGGACTAGGTTAAACCATAAATTGCCTTGTGTAATAGGCAAGTGTAAAGCGGATGTTTCTACTTTATGAATCTCAAAGGTTGTTGCATATATATGTTTTCTTGAAAAGATCAATGTAGAAAAATGGTAAACACATCCATTTGAGTGATCTTCCATCCATGATGCATAACAACCATGAAAATGATTCTAACAGTAGGCATTTTATCTTCCAGACTGGAAGTTTCAGTACAATCATTTCTAAATTCTTGTTTGTTTCCTTATGCCACCAAACGAGCTATATAATGAATAGTGCGAATGGTTGAAATATGTTTAGTGTGGTACAACCATTCTATATGTACGTATGCATGTATATGCATATATGTGTGTGTGTGTGTGTGTGTGTGTGTGTGTGATTCTAACAGAAAGTTAGAAACAATTTTCATTTGTTGATAGGTGTATGATACATATTATGTTTAGAGAAACAGAAGGTTGTTGTGGGCCATCCATTGTTAGAAATTAGTGATGGTGTAATGTAGGATTTGTTATAATGCTTGAATAGTTGTTCAAAATACTGTGGTATTTACTTTGTATTTTCTTACATTTATGTTTTATGTTAAGAATATTCATTTTAATCTTGGTGATACTTTTGCTTGTGTGTCACCACTTCTCATTCCAATAATTAAATCTATCAATTATTTCATACTAAAGAAGAGTTAAAATTAATTTGATTTTCTAGTATCAATTTCGTTTCTTACCCAAAAAATATAATTATACAAAAGGCAATGAACGACCTATAGTTTTACCCAAAAATTTCTAACCAATTTTGTAACATGAATCTCAACTCTAAATGAATCATTAGCTCTATTACTAGTGAAGTAGTATGGACCGAAATGAAATCAAAATTTGGCCTAATACACAAATAATTCAACTCATTCATATTCCCTCAAAGCTTAAATCTATTGTTGAAGATGGACAATGTTTGGTAATTATAAATATTATAAATCAATATTAAAAAAAATTAAAAATGTAGCAGTCAAGTTTAAGTTTGACAAAAAATGACCAGAGTAAAAATATTTATTTCAGAGTTGACTAATTGAAATATGTTAACAATCTGATGTGATGACCCAATTGTACGACCCAACATGATGTGAATAGAAAAATCACTTGAGTTTTGAAAATTAAGTAACAACTTGATTTAAATTTGATCTAATGACCCAATTGTAGTTGAAAACCCTAGAAAATAATGTAACTTTATTATTGAATAGAAATTATTTAGTAGAAACTTATTAGAAGGGTTAAGTTTAGATTATTGAATTGACTCAAATCCAATCCAATTTTCTTCTGGACTATTTAAAGTTGACTCAAATCCAATATAAATTAAACTCAATCCTAACATTTATATTAGTTTTTGTTTTAATTTGATCAGATTTTGACACCCTTAACTAAATCAAATACTCTCATGTGGTTTGATAATTGCTCTCCTTCACTCTTTCATGTTGAATCCTCTTGGCAAGTCCACAAACATCCGTTGAACTCCACTAAGTGCCCTTTATCTTACTGTAGATTTAACTACCCTCGATTAGGGGTGTAAACAAGCCGAACACGAGCGAGTCAGACTCAGCTTGTGTTTGGCTCGTTTATATTTCGAGCTCAAAAAGTGTGTTCGTGTTCGGCTCGTTTGCTTAGCGAGCCGAACACGAGCTGTTCACGAACAAAGAGTCGTTTTGACAACCCTAATCACGTAGCCAAAAGATGTTAATGATTGGGGCAATATTTAAAAATTATTATTTATATTAAAATATCATTTGAATCTAATTTAATAATTTTATTATATTTTTTTTAATTAACACTTTTAATTAATTATAAATCTTTGTAGCTTTGTTGTCAATTATATTTTTTTAAAATGCTACTCATCAATATATATATATATATATATATATCTGTGTGTGTGTGTGTATAATTGATGCGTAGTATTTCGAGCCAAAAAGAGCCGGACATAAACAAACAAATCTTTGTTAGTGTTCGGCTTGTTAACTTAGTGAACGAGCCGAAGACAAGCTTCTTAACGAGTCAAACACGAGCTGCTTGCGAACAACGAGCCGCTTTGACAGCCCTACACTCGAGGAATATTGCGTTAAGGATCTAGCAGGATGTGGTCGCATGGAGTGACAAAAGAATCCAGCACTAGACATTTAATAAATTTCAAAAGAACAAAAGCTATTTTCGAAGAATGAAAATACAATTCAGGAGTTTCCGGTTGAGGAGAATTGAGATTGAAAATGAAAAATTTTAAGCTTTCTAATGTTCTTAAAATACTTAAAACTTTGCTTATATAATCTCTTATAATAAATCAATTTACTTCAAAAAAACAAAAATAAACTTATCTTGCTTTTTCCGACCATTAAAAATAAATAAATTTGAGAAAAAGAAAAGCACACCAAACATGGCCTAACTTCTAGGGAAGCATGTCAAACAAAACTCAAATCTTTCTCCATGCAACGTAAAGCATAAAACACCTTTCAAATCCCCAACCCTCCATAAAAATCCATCATTTCTAATAAAGTACTCTCTTTTTCTCAAAACCTAACAACAATATACAAAAAAATAACAGAAAAACAGAGCGGCCGTCCTGTTAACCTCAGCTCTTGACAAGTATCAAAACCTCCACACTTTTATTCAAACTCCTCAATGTGAAATCTTCAGTTTTCTACGTCCCCCAAACTCAAAATTCAATTTTTGTAATCTTTTTCTAATAATTAGGTGCCTACCTCCCCTGTTTCTGCCGCCATAGAAGAATCAAATAATCAATCCTCTGCTCTATAAATACCCACAAAAATCAAACCTTTGTGTTCTCAAGCCAAATACAGTTTTGTACGAGTAATCAATGGCTTCTCCCCTTCAGTGCAGCATCGTTGCTCTGCTTCTTTTGTTCTGTTTGAGGAGTTCCTCTGCTCAGCTCTCGACCAATTTCTATTCCACATCCTGTCCGAATGTGCTCTCCACCGTTCGATCGGTGGTTCAGTCTGCAATTTCTAGTGAGAGAAGAATGGGCGCTTCTCTTCTTCGTCTCTTCTTCCATGATTGCTTTGTGAATGTACGTTGTTCATAGTATAAACTTCCAGATTCATATAATAGTGATTAGGTTGTTTATAAGCAGTAAAAAATAAAAATTTAACTATAATTAGAGCTTAACGGGCGACTTCTCGTCACATGGATGGCAAGTTGTCCGTCTATTTTCTTGGGCATTAACATACATGCCAATCATACTAAGTCAACTCTTATGTATTTACATATCTAACATCTATAATTTAACCGTTTTTCATTTATATCTTTCAAACCTGCCCTATGACATAAAAATACAATCATTTTAACTTTTGAAAGTGAAATAAACTATTTTCTTGCTTAGGGAAGGTTGCATGTCTGTAAAAATTAAATTTTAAGTTATGGTATGTATGTAAATCTTTATTTTTTATTATTTTTATTATTTTTATAACAAACATCTAAAATTTAATTTAATTTTTTTTGTAGCATTCAATTCTTCCATATCAAATCAAAAATAGCATTATTTTAACTTCTCAAAAGTGAAATAGAACTTTTCATGAATAGTGAAGTTGACATTTGTATATAATAATTGAAGTTTGGGTGTTAGATATGTATGTAAGGATATATTTCACTCTCTTAATGTTAAAATTATGCTATTTTGATCTGATAGGAGAGATTTGTGTGTTATAAATATAAGAAATATTATAATTTTAAAGTTAAATTAGTTCAATCACTTCCCTAAAGAGCTCAATACTACTTGGCCTATAGTCTTTAAATTATTTTTTAAGCTTTTTTAATCGCTTCTCTTAACTCCGCTTCCTAAAGGCTAATTTACTGCCTTATGCTTCAGGGCTGTGACGCCTCTTTGCTTCTTGACGACACATCAAACTTCACCGGAGAGAAAAACGCAATCCCAAACAGAAATTCTGCCAGAGGTTTCGAAGTCATTGACAGAATTAAAACAGCGGTGGAGAAAGCTTGTCCTGGAGTGGTCTCCTGTGCTGACATCTTAGCCATCACAGCAAGAGATTCTGTAGTCACTGTAAGCACTTTTAGTCACACTTTCTACAGCTAATTAAGTTAATAATAACTACTAATTAAACATGAATTTATCGCTTAAAGCTTGGAGGACCAAACTGGCCTGTCAAATTAGGCAGAAGAGATTCCAGAACTGCAAGCCAAAGTGCTGCTAATAACAACATTCCACCTGCAACATCCAGCCTTAGTAATCTCATTTCTTCATTTTCAGCTCAGGGGCTCTCTGCTAAGGACATGGTTGCCCTTGCAGGTTGGTCTCTCAAATTCTTGTTCGAGCATGTTCAGTTTAATAATAATAAGCCGAGCTCAAACAAAATTTCTTGTGTGTTTTCACCCTACTTAATACTAACAGGATACAAATGCAACAGGTGCCCATACCATAGGACAAGCCAGGTGCACAAATTTCAGAGCAAGGATCTACAACGAGAGCAATATTGACCCCTCATTCGCGCAATTAAGGAGGTCGGGTTGTCCCCGCAGTTCCGGCGACAATAACCTCGCACCGTTGGACTTACAGACTCCCACAAACTTTGATAATAACTATTACAAGAACCTTGTGAGCCTGAAAGGTCTTCTTCATTCTGATCAGCAGTTATATAGTAATGGCTCAACTAACTCTCAGGTTCAGAGCTATGCGACTAACCCAGGAAGTTTCAGCTCCGATTTCGTCGCTGCGATTATAAAGATGGGTGATATAAACCCTCTAACTGGTTCTAATGGCGAGATTAGAAAGAATTGCAGGAAGACAAACTAGAAAAAAGGAATTTTGGCTTATTATAGTTTTGTGATTGATAGTTGATTATGTGGTCTTTTATTATGTCTTATTTTGATGTTTGTTATAGATGGTGGTCCATCAATTTATATAGAAGTTGTTTGTGTTAGCTTTAGTGTTTGTGATGCAATTTTGAGTTGTTATGTGAGTTTGTGTGACACTTTTTGAGAGTATTTGAAGTTTTATTTTCTTTTTTATAGAAATTAAATAAATATTAGATGAAATATAAATCATTTATGTATTTATACTACTTTCAGTTATTATAATTCCATGCATGTAAAATAAAAATTTTCTCTTATTTGAAATTTATTGATTATAAATGTGATAGATTTTAAATAAAAGAAAAATATTATTTTATGTTGTTGGAGCTCGAGTTTAACAATATTTATCTAATCTAAGTCACATCAAACCCTAATCTACCCATTGAATCGCATTTAGAGGTTTTTCGTGCAACTCTATCTGTTGCCGCTTCGGTCCAATTGTGACCATAATCGAGCACCACCTGTAGATCATCGTTGACCCCCATTTGCCGGCCATCATGGACCGCCACCTGCTTTTTGCAACAAAGTCCCTTTTGAAGTCACAATGTGGTTGTGAAATCCTAGCGCATGTTACAGAACGGTGAAAAAAATCTACAAACAGTGTAGCAACACACACCGGATACGATTAACATCTCGTCCCAAATATGGTGTAGCAACACACTCTGAATACGATGTAATGACACCTCATGAAGACGGTGTAACAACTTACCCCAGAAGCGATGCAACGACCTACCTTGATGATAGTGTAACAACACACCCTGGATACAATGTAAGGATGCATCTTAAAGATGGTGTAATAATACACCCTCGTGATGGTGACTTTCTCCAGACTCCTGAAGCTCTCTCATCGCAGCTCATTGCTACGGCTTACGTCACTAACTACGTTCTAGCTTGTGCAACTCCCGACTTTTGCCCCTATAACCTACAAGCCTCATCTCAGCTCACCACTGTAATCTATGTGATGAAGAACAACATACATCTACAATGATCATCTTTATAACTCCATCTTATTTAATTCAGAAAAAGATTGGGTTTGATTACTCACCATTCATAGAGAGTTATTTCAACAATGCTAGACTATGTGATTTTTTCCACTTCTTAGGATTTTCCACTTAAAAATTAAGGCACCTCTTCTTGACTACTTCTCTTTTTTTATCTAAGTGTGCTGGAATCTCATATAATGCTAAAATCTTAAATAAACACTCTACCACCGCGAACCTTTTAGCACACACCAAATTTTAAAAGCACATAAAAAAGTTAGTTTCTTGGTTGTGAAAAGTTTAAATTAAGCTTATTTTTGAGATGATAGAAAGACTTCAGATAATCTTTATTATTATTATTATTGTTATTGTTATTATTTAATATAAAGACTTCGGATAATCAGAGGCATCAAATTTGCTTCTTATAGTTTATTATATTTCTTGATTGTATAATTGTGTCTTTTAAGACGAGGAGACAACCACATTATGGATGCAAATATTCAGTAATATGTGCTGATTTAAGTTTACTGATACTAATTTAGAGTGTAGTTCATGGTCTCTCTCTCTCTCTCTCTCTTTTTTTCATAGAGATCCCTCGTAGATATTTTTAGGGAAATTGAAGCTTGTTGTGGTCCGACCATTTTCAGAAAATAGTTAAGATGGAATGTAGAATTTGTTATCATGCTAGAATAGCTTGTCAAAATATCGGTGTATTTACATTGTTTTTTCTCACATTTATGGTTTAAGTTTAGAACATTGATTTTAATCTTAGCGATGCTTTGTCCAATGATTAAATCTCAGTTGTTTCATACTAAAGAGGAGTTAATATTAATTTGATTTGCTTGCGTCAAATTTGTTGTTTGCCCAAAAACTTTAATCATACAAGAGGCCTATTAATTCAACCCAAATACTTCAAACCAATTTTGTAACATGAATCTCAACTCCAAATAAGTTATTAGTGAAGTAGTATGGACCAAAATGAGATGAAAGTTGGGCCAAATACACAAATAATCTAACTCATTACTATTCTTTTAAAGCTTAAATCTATCGATGAGGGTAGACAATACTCGGTAACTATAAATCAATTTTTTTTAAAAAAAATTTAAAATGTGTTAAGTCAAGTTTAAGTTTGACAAAAAAGGGCTAGACTAAAAAAACAATCATTTAAAGCTAGACTAATTGAAATAACTTAACAATCTTAAACCAATGTTAGTCAAAATAATATGATTATATTAAGCGCTTACATATTTTGACAATTCAGTAACAACTAAATTTAAATCTGATGTGATGACTTATTTGTAGCTGAAAAGATTAGAAAATAATGTATATTTATTATTGTATAGAAATAATTTAAAAGAAACTTATTAAAATGTTTAAGATTAGATTTTTTTAATCAAGCCAATTTCATTTAAATTTTCTTTGAGATTATTTAAAGATGACTCGTATCCGAGATAGATTAAACCCGATCCAAACATTTATTTTTAGGTTTTCATTTCATCTGATTAGATTTTGACACTCTTAGTCTAAACTCAATACTCCCGTGTGCTCTGATAATACCTCCCCTTCACTCTTTCATGTCAATTTCAAAAGAACAAAAGCTTTTGTAGTTGTATAATCGTAGATGAGAAATACAATTCAGGAGTTTCTTGTTGAGTATAATTGAGATTGGAAAAAATATATTTTAAGCCTTTTAAAGCTCTTAAAATATCTAAAATTTACTTATATATTAGTCTTATAATAAGTAAATTTACTTCAAAAAAAATAAAAATAAAAATAAACTTATCTTGCTTTTCCCCACCATTTAAAAAAATAAAATTGAGAAAGAAGAAAATGATAGCAAACATGGCCTAACAAAAGTCTAAGTCTTTCTCCATGCATCGTAAATCATAAAACACCTTTCAAGTCCCCCACCTTCCATCAAAATCCATCATTTCTAATACAGTACTTCTCTTCTCTCAAAACTTCACAACAATATTAAAAAATGATAACAGAAAAACTAGAGCTGCCGCCCTGTTACCTTCAGCTCTTGACAAGTATCAAAACCTCCACACTTTATTCAAACTCATCAATGTGAAATCATCATTTTTCTACGTCCCCCAAACTCAAAATTCAATTTTTGTAATCTTTTTCTAATGGATTAGGTGCCTGCCTCCCCTGTTTCTGCCTCCGTAGAAGAATCAAATAAATCAATCCTCTGCTCCATTCTTCTACCCCTACTATTCTATAAAAACCCACACAAATCAAAGTGTTCTCAAGTCAGATACAGTTGTTTACGAGTAATCAATGGCTTCTCCCCATCACTTCAGTATCGTTGCTCTGCTTCTTCTGTTCTGTTTGACGAGTTCCTCTGCTCAGCTCTCCTCGAATTTCTATGCCACAACCTGTCCGAATGTGCTCTCCACCGTTCGATCGGTGGTTCAGTCTGCAATTTTTAGTGAGAGAAGAATGGGTGCTTCTCTTCTTCGTCTCTTCTTCCATGACTGCTTTGTTAACGTACGTTGGTCGTTCATAGTATAAACTTTCAGAATCATATATTAGTGATTCAAGTGTCTTGCTCTATGGTTTTGGATTAGGCTAAGATCATACTGAAAATTAAGAAAACCACTTGTGGAATGATTCATCAGAAACTTGGTAGATTTTTTTTCTTTTTTGAGTACAGAAAACTTTAAATATTTGAATGGCTTAGATTGAACTTATTATAGAGGGCGTGTGGTGAGCGAGTTAGGGTTGATGTTGACTTATTTTCAAAGGAATGGTGGGCGAGTTGGATTGAGTAACTTCTGGCCGGAAATATTAGGCCGAATATAAATATATATATATATATATATATATATATATATATATATATATATATATATATATATATATATATATNATATATATATATATATATATATATATATATATATATATATATATATATATATATATATTAAGTTAATTAGCATTAAAAAAAATGTAACTAATTAAATTGAGTTTAACGGGCGACTTCCTATCCCATGCCTAATCATTATTTTAACTTTTCAATATAACTTTTCATGCATGGTAAAGCTGACATTTGTGTAAGAATTAAAGTTCTGGTGTTAGATATGTAAATACAAAAGGATTGAGTGGTATTTATGTAAGGAAATATCTCACTCTTTTAAAGTTAAAATGTTGGCGTTTTTTACCTCGATATGAAATATTTGTGTCGTATAAATGTAAAAAGTAATATTCTCTTAAAGTTAAATTAGTTTAATCACTTCCCTAAAGAGCCCAACACTACTTGGCCTACAGTCTTTAAAATATTTTAAGCTCTTTTAATCGCTTCTCTTAACTCTGCCTCCTAAAGGCTAACTTTCTACCATCTGCTTCAGGGTTGTGACGCCTCTTTGCTTCTTGACGACACGCCAAACTTCACCGGAGAGAAAAACGCAATCCCAAACAGAAATTCTGCCAGAGGTTTCGAAGTCATTGACAGGATTAAAACTGCGGTGGAAAAAGTTTGTCCTGGAGTGGTCTCCTGTGCTGACATCTTAGCCATCACGGCAAGAGACTCTGTAGTCGCTGTAAGCACTTTTAATCACACTTTTTACAGCTGATTAAGTTAATAATAATTACTAATTATACATTAATTTATCGCTTAAAGCTTGGAGGACCCAACTGGTGTGTCAAATTAGGCAGAAGAGATTCCAGAACTGCAAGCCAAAGTGCTGCCAATAACAACATTCCACCTGCAACCTCCAGCCTTAGTGCTCTCATTTCTTCATTTTCGGCTCAGGGGCTGTCTGCTAAGGACATGGTTGCCCTTGTAGGTGGGACTCTCAACTATTTGTTTGATCATGTTCAGTTTGATCATAATAAGCCAAGCTCAAACAAAATTTCTTTTGTGATTTCACCCTACTTAATACTAACATGATACAAATCAAAACAGGTGCCCATAGCATAGGACAAGCCAGGTGCACAAACTTCAGAGCCAGGATCTACAACGAGAGCAATATCGACCCCTCATTCGCGCAATTAAGGAGGTCGAGTTGTCCCCGTAACTCCGGCGACAATAACCTCGCACCGTTGGACTTACAAACTCCAACAAACTTCGATAATAGCTATTACAGTAACCTTGTGAGCCTGAAAGGACTTCTTCATTCTGATCAGCAGATCTATAGTAATGGCTCCACTTTCTTTCAGGTTTTAAGCTATGCGATTAGCCCAGAAAGTTTCAGCTTCGATTTCGTCACTGCGATTATAAAGATGGGTGATATAAACCCTCTAACTGGTTCTAATGGCGAGATCAGAAAGAATTGCAGGAAGACAAACTAGAAAGAAGGAATTTTGGGTCATCATAGTTTGTGATTGATAGCTGGTTATGTGGTCTTTTAGTATGTCTTATTTTGTTTTGTTGTTATTGGTCCATATATTTATATAGAAGTTGTTTGTGTTAGCTTTAGTGTTTGTGATGCAATTTTGATTTGTTATGTGAGTTTGTGTTAGTCTCAACACTTTTGGAGAGTAATTGAAGTTTTATTTTCTTTCTATAGAAATGAAATAAATATTTTATGAACTATAACTCATTTGTGTTGTTATACCTCTTTCAATTATTATAATTTCATGCATGTGAAATAATAATTTTCTCATAGATGAATTTTATTGATTATATGTGTGATAGATCTTAAATATATGAAAATTATTAAATTCAGCAAATGGTCAACATTATAATTTTTTTTTTCTTGTGTTAGGAAATCGATCATTGGAGAAATCTATGAAATTCAACAAATGGTGAAATTATTTTATTAAATCTTGATTTTGAATATTACATCAATAATGTTGAATGTTATAGAGAGAATAAAATATGCAATTTTCTAATTTGAAGATTCTTCCAAGAAAATTTGTAGGAGCGCACAATTCATAAATATTTTGTTAGTACCAAAAACTTTTCAATAAACACATTGATTTATCATTCACATTGTTCAATATTTTTCCATGGATAACTTATCCAAACAATCTTTTAGGGTAAGTTACATTTAAATTCTTAAAAGAGGCCAAAGAGAATTAATTTTTTGGGCCATAAGGCTTATGACTACTTGAAGCCCGCAGATACAAATCTCAGCCCAATGAAGTTCCTTACCACAGTTTATGTTTTCATTCCACCCCTTTCTTCGTGGCTTGAATAGCGTTGAAGAAAAGGGTATCCAACTCCTTGAAACAAGAATGAAAAACATGTCACATAACTTATTATCATCCTCTGAATCTTGCTTGCAAATGGTAGAAATAAAATAAAAAAAACTTATAAGACTAAATAGTGAGTCTAAAGATCATTAAAATTTTTATTTATTAAAGCACTAGATGCTCAATAAATATAAAATTATAGAGAGGTCTTTTGAACCTTAATAAAGTGTTTAGATTTTTCACATAGTTATGTCACATAAAAAATCTATATATATACATATTTAGAGGCAACTTCTTAAAGAGAGAACTCGCAGAATTTCATTGAGAATCTTAGAGTTATATCCTACATTATTGATGTCAATTTTTACCTAATGATGCCCACTATTAAAAAATTTTGACACATGAACATAAATTGTTAACTCACATTGACTCTTATCATTACTGTCAAGTGGTTGGTTGCAAACCAATACTAATGATTACCATCATTACTATATGGTATTTATTAGCTACCAACTTATGATGCTTATCGTTCAAGTAGTCCAGGCTGACAATCCACTATTGTCTGTTAATATTATTGAAACCTCAAGGTGCCAATGCATTTATATGTATTAAACCATGTTTGTTATATTAAATTAACACCTCATTTTGTATCCATATTGATTTTCCTTGAGATCAATATTATATTAGAAATACTAATTTATATGTTTAAAGAGAGTAATTTGCAGTTTTATGATAAATATTGTATTAGCATGTTAATGAAATGATCCTTATTTTTGTATATTAATTAATTACTGTTTTAATGATGTGTTAACTCACATTTAATTGCTTATTCTTTTTCTTCTCATCTCATTTCATACCTTACTTTTATCATCTTTTCTAGAAAGAAATTGATAATTATTAATTTCTTTATAATATATTATTGATTCTGTGTGATATTTTGGATGATTGAGTAGGCTCATAAGATAAATATTTTTACTTAATATTAAAATTGAATACAATCTTTTGACTTTCTCAACTTTTTGAGCAATTTTAACAAATTTGTAAATAATAAACTTTTATTTAATCTATAGCAGAGAGCATTATATCAAGCTATCAAAGGCCACAGGCCAAATTTAGTATCATAGTACAAGTTATGCTCTTCGAGCCATAAATATCTGTTTAGTTGACACATATTCTTGTTATATGTAATAGATATATAAATTATGTTAATATTGCAATATTCATTACAAAAAGGCCCTTAAATGTGCATGATAGAACACATTTTCTATAGGATAAGGTCATAAATTCATTTTCTCACTATTAGTCACATGACCCTGCATAATTTGAGACCAAAATACCAAGCCTTTAAAATTCACGTATGAGGAGTTAAGTGGCATACCATGTTTAAGGCATATATGGTCTTCATTATCAAGCTTCATCATTCCATGGTTAGGTTATACAGTGTTTGCAAAAAGAATAATCATATATTTCTCTATTTTTAATATTAGACTTTGGAAAGTACTAGTATTATCTAGTCAAGGAATAACACTTTTAAGGTATTACAAGTTTGGTTCGGTGCGCAATTTTCCTTTAGTTGTGATATAATGTAAGTCATGTTTCATTATTCAATACTCCATTGCCTCTTTGATAATTGATGAAAGTTATTTATGTCATTTATTGGAGATCCCTTCTTCGGCTACAAGACTTATACCATCAAGATGTTAGCCCCTTTTCTTGTTCTCTTTCAAGTAGTGATGACGGGAAACTATGATGCAAGTGTTAATCGCGTAAGCATACGTGTTAATCAAGTAGTATATATATTTGTGAGTCTATGTATCGATCACATAGAGAACTTATTAATTTTCCAAAAAGGGTGAACTTTCTAGTTTGCTGATTCTAAGTTTAGTTTGAAAAGTCAAAGTTTTTGGAATTTGAAAGTGGCTAATCCTAATTTTGCAAAGTTAAAATTCTAAATATACAAAGGTGTGTTTTCTATAGTGTTCATTATGCTCCTTTGATTTTCATTGAATGAATCCTTGATATTCATCCTATAGATTTCCAAACTATAGTTGACAACCAGGGATAAATCCTCCTTAACTCTCTCAATGGCATAAGAAGTGTTCGAAATTCTTATTACAGTTAAGTTGGATTAGCCATGTAAATTTTCCCATGAATCATCCAGTCCACTATGAAGTTGCAATCTCCTATTGGCAATATTGTTATTCCATTAGATAATTGAACATTATTCTACTCACTCTTATAACCTACAATCAGTAGTCTTAGATCATAAAAAGTTTTAACATTTCAATTGCCTAAGGGACTGTTTGATGCAGCTGTTAATTATTTATAATCTGTTAATAAGCAGATTATTCTGATAGTCTGATAATCTACAAATTATCAAAATAATCTGGCTTGTTGTTTGGGGCAGCTTATTCAGAATAACTTATTGATAGTTATGGTTGTATAAATGACATTCATGCTCCTGTCTGGTAAAACTGTTTTGGAGTATCTTATTCAAAATAGCTTATTGGTAGCACAGAAGCATACAATTATCACAGATCAATTTCAAAAGATAACATACAGTTCTCACACTCTCATGAGCACAAGAAGAAATTAAAAAAAAATAAAGACAAGTACAACTACAATGAAAAATATTAAAATATTTAATTTCAAACTTTGACAACGTCTGTCCTCAGCTGCACTATCAACCTAAGAAAACATCGGATTTCCATCACTGCTAGCAGTGTAATATGTGAGACTGTCAGCCCACCATAAGAAACCACAACGAGCTGAAACACCCTTGGCACAACTGTAGAACTGCATTCCAAAGCTATGAGATTGACGAAATGTGAGCAACGGAGCCAGTAGTCCATAATAACACAAAATAACTTTGTTTGTAATTGATATCCTAGAAGTCATGTTTGTATAACTGTGAAAAAAAATTAAAAAAATGAATTTCAGAACTTATCCAAAAAAAAATACACATAAAAATTGATCTACATATATACAAAGAAAAGAAAAACTTGTTGGATTATATAGCATATGCTATAGACTCCCTCAGAGCAGCCATCTCAGCCACACCCTTCACGTCATGAACTTTAAATTCATTAAGTTTATTCTCATCCTCAGGAACTGAAGGCCCGATCATGATTTATGATGGTTTTTCATAGACATTCAACTCTTCGTTATCAGCAATACTAAATTCTGTATATGAATGTGAATGGTGTCTTTGGATGAAGTTATGAAGTGTCATTGTTGCCACCATAATATGCACCTGCTTCTGAAATGGATATGACAACATATCACGTAGGATGACCCATTTATTCTTCCAAACCTCAAACGTTCTTTCAATTACCCCACGTAAATAGAAGCGACGTTTGTTAAACTTTTTTTTCCTACCATGAATAGTGCCACTTACTCGCTCAAAATCAGGAATATGATACTTAGTGTATAGATATGGCTTCAGATAGCCCCTCTACATAGGGTATCCAACATCAACCAAATAATATTTTCATGTTATGGAAGATATTGTTATTTGCAATAAACACCTATAACTTGGAATTTTATAAATCAATACATACCTGAAGGCGGTTGAGGAAAACCCTGCGATCTATTCCTCGCAGCATAAGAGAAAATTTGACTATCATGTGCACTCCTTTACCATCCCACCATAACATATGTGAAACATATGTTGAAGTCAAATACTGTCATGACATTTTGAATCGTTGAACCACTTTGACCAATGTAAGCCACCTTGTCCTGGCTGGGTATTCGGGCATCAACTTGAGTACTGTCGATTGCACCTATGCAGTTCTGTTTTACAAGGATTAGAAAATATTTATATTTTGATATGAAAGTAAATAAAAGAATGATTACCTTGAAGTGAGACATGTAATGGGGATAGACTGCGATTTGTCTTGGAGTATTAGCAAATGATGAATTTTCTAGCCTGATGATTTTAGCGGCTAAGCTAACAAGTGCATGTATGCCTTTGGAAAAATAACAGCTTATTGTCTCTGATGAATGCTAATTGATTCATTCTGTGATAGAATATATAGTATAATAGCCAATACCTCCCTTCTCATCTTTCTCGAAGAACCTTGGAGTCCGTGATTCAGGGATAACTCGTGCGGGGGATCCATAAAAATCAGTACTGTCATTCAAAATATGTTACTAAACCTAATAGGATGTCCAGAAAGCATTTCACCTTCCCATTTATCCCCAACAAAGCTGGAGGTTATTTGGGGTATACGAACACTGCTTGATCGGTAATTCTCCAACAGTAATAAGACAATAGCTGCAGCCCATGCCTTTCTCTTACGGCATTCATGTTGTGGATCCATCCTAAAAAGAAGAAAGATCTCGATTAGTTCATCAATTATTAATCAATACAGCGAGCAAGAAATAAATAATGAGAACACTCAGTTAGTTAGAATAAAAAAAATGTAGAGCTCTACTAATACGCATACAAGAATCAAGTAAAAATACATTTAAAAAAAAAACACAACTCCAAATAACAACTGAGTTCATAACTTAATGCATTTCATAAAAATACATTAAAACTCAATCATTCACAAAAACACGTAAAAATTTGAATCGCAACTCTGGTTCCATCACCATAAATATATTCCTGTGTGTTGGATCCTCATGTTTTTTTCATACATATTGCATGAAAGTGCTTATCCACTACTACTTCAGGGATGGTAGACAAAGTTCGAAGACAATCAAAGATAGTGTTGTTCAGGAAGTGGAGCAGGCGGTGGTGCTAAAAAACATCTATGAGTTTGTCAAATGAAGTTTTCACAAGAGTGACATTTTTTTTCTTTCTTCTGCCTAGTCTGAGCCTCTTCATTTGTGAGCATGATTCCCCCATCTCTCTCTAGTTAACGCGGTGTATTTCTTCTTCAACTGCCATCGACTTTGGTGGAAAATCATCGGGTATTTCTGCAAACCCCATCTCACTAGGGGTGAATGCATGCTTTTCTGTTGTCACAACCCTCTTGAACATTATGTCAAGTTTATCTTCAATATCCAGCTCAATTCTGCTCTGCTTGTATTTTTTTGCTGTCGGCATTGCCTATAACATTAAAATGAGGAGGGGGCTTGGGGGATAATTGTTTAAATTAAAAATATATGTAATTAACAAATAAATAATGAGAATTTTACCTCTAATTTCTCAGCCCACCATTCATCTGAAGCATCAATTGTCCGTTTGATTGGATCCCAGCCCAACCTCGTGGATCCACGTTTCAGCTCCTTCCAAATCTTCCACTCATTCTTCAATTGATCACATTTATTTTTAAACTTCAGCTTGTCATAATCCATTCCAGTCAGTTTTTTAAACCTTTTAGCTATATTTTGCCAATATTTCTTGTTGAAATAGGTGGTTGGCCTATTCCCAATCTTAATCTCGGTGATGCAGAAGTTACAGAAAATATTTGTAACTTTCTTATCCCATATCGTTGAGAGACCACATTCATTTGTCTTAGCTATTGTGGAACTACATGAAGAATTGCATATTGCATAAAGAAATTGATATTGTAACTCAACAAACATAAGAAAATTCTTCAATTTAACCAACAAGAGCTGAAAGACATAGACATCTTAAAAAAAACCTATATGCACATAATGAACATACATCCATAAGTGATCCAACTGAAATTACCAACAAAATGAAAGATGTTTATATCCAACAAATGAACCAACATCCACAAAATGAACCAACACCAGTGTCTAACTTTGCTCATAAAAAAACAAAAAAAATAATAGAATTATGTGGTTCGACCAAAGACCTACATCCACAGTAGGGCATCGAACATGTTTTATTTACCAATTATGTAGGATTACATAGTTGTGATTCTCAATGGAGAACACTATAACTAAAGTACATGTATAACAATAAAGCGATACACATCTTATATTTGATATGTAACTTCTCTTACATCTCGTGGAATCCAATTCCACTGAAACAATTGTCGAATTACCATAATGCATTTACATTATCTAAGGTGCTCATATCGACAATCATCATCATCACTATAATGAGTGTTGCAAACTGAAGCTCTAAAGACCAATACAACTCATAGCTTTAAAATATAAGCAGTATATTTCCTCTCTACCCTCAGCATCAAAGGAAGCTTGAAAACTCCATAAAAATATATCAACCTAATGCTCTAAATGGCCTAAACAGTGAATAGTATTTGCATTGCACATAAATTTCTCCATCATTTGCTAAACAATGAATAGTATTTGCATTGCAAATGAACTTGCACGTATTGTTTCTTCTCCACAACCATTTTAATGAAACAAAAACTGCATCCAACCATTTTAATGAATCAATATATCTAGTAAATAGTGAAACAAAAACTGCACCCATCCAAAATTCCATAGAAACACCCATCCAGCAATTCAGAAATATGTAATGTCAAAAATAAGTAATGCTAAAACTTTGTTGGGGATAAACCATTTTAAAGAAATTCCATAAAAACACCCATAAAAAATTTCATAACAACACCCATCCAAAATTCAACAAGAGCCATTTTAACGAAATATGTAATGCCCAAACTTTCATCTAAATTTCAGATCTAACAAAAAGTGAAACAAAAACTGCATCCAACATGAGGCCGAAAGCACAAGTGAAACAAAAACCGCATCCACATTTCAGATCTAACAAAAACAGAGAAGGTTCGAAAGTTTTGAAACAAAACTGCCTCCAAAATTCAGATCCAGCAAAAACACCCATTCAAAATTCCATTAAAACTGCTATAACCTCTGAAACCAGCAATGGTCGATCCAAACAAAGATGCAACGAGGCACAAGTCAGGGGTCGAACCAAATCTTGCAAAATCAGAGAAGGATCGAAAACGATAGTGCATACCAGGCGGGAAACTATGGTTTCGTTAGGAGGGCAACGATGAGGGAGAGAGGAGATTGGAGTTTTTGCCTAATTTCTCAACAGTTGCAAGCAAGAAGGCAAGGGCGAGGGGGACTGGAGAGGGGCACAGGACGTCTTTTTCACCCTAATGCACAAATTGAACGCAGGACGCGAAGGGAGCTCTGCTTATACTAGTTCGCTTATTTCCTCTAATACCACATATCAGCGGTAAGAGAACGCTCTTGCGAACGCTCTATCCAAACGCCATGCTTAGGGTTCTTTCTTACAAACTTAAGAATAAGAAAAAATAAGTNTTCTTAAAGAGAGAACTCGCAGAATTTCATTGAGAATCTTAGAGTTATATCCTACATTATTGATGTCAATTTTTACCTAATGATGCCCACTATTAAAAAATTTTGACACATGAACATAAATTGTTAACTCACACTGACTCTTATCATCACTGTCAAGTGGTTGGTTGTAGACCAATACTAATGATTACCATCATTACTATATGGTATTTATTAGCTACCAACTTATGATGCTTATCTTTCAAGTAGTCCAGGCTGACAATCTACTATTGTCTGTTAATATTATTGAAACCTCAAGGTGCCAATGCATTTATATGTATTAAACCATGTTTGTTATATTAAATTAACACCTCATTTTGTATCCATATTGATTTTCCTTGAGATCAATATTATATTAGAAATACTAATTTATATGTTTAAAGAGAGTAATTTGCAGTTTTATGATAAATATTGTATTAGCATGTTGATGAAACGATCCTTATTTTTGTATATTAATTAATAACTATTTTAATGATGTGTTGCGGACAAAGCCCATGAGTGTTATGCTAGAAGCTTGAACATGTGATAATATAGAATGCTTATTCGTTTTTCTTCTCATCTCATTTCATACCTTACTTTTATCATCTTTTCTAGAAAGAAATTTATAATTATTAATTTCTTTATAATATATTATTGATTCTTTGTGATATTTTGGATGATTGAGTAGGCTCATAAGATAAATATTTTTACTTAATATTAAAATTGAATACAATCTTTTGACTTTCTCAACTTTTTGAGCAATTTTAACAAATTTGTAAATAATAAACTTTTATTTAATCTCTAGCATAGAGCATTATATCAAACTATCAAAGGCCACATGCCAAATTTAGTATCATAGTATAAGTTATGCTCTTCGAGCCATAAATATCTGTTTAGTTGACACATATTCATGTTATATGTAATAGATATATAAATTATGTTAATATTGAATTATTCATTACAAAAAGTCCCTTAAATGTGCATGTTAGAATCCATTTTCTATAAGATAAGGTCATGAATTCATTTGAATTCATTTTCTCACTCTTAGTCACATGACCTTGCATAATTTGAGACCAAAGTAGCAATCCTTTAATATTCACGTATGAGGAGTTAACTGGCATACCATGTTTAAGGCATATATGGTCTTCATTATCAAGCTTCATCATTCCATGGTTGGGTTATGTTGTTTTTGCAAAAAGAATAATCACATATTTCTCTATTTTTAATATTAGACTTTGGAAAGTACTAGTATTAACTAGTCAAAGAATAACACTTTTAAGGTATTACAAGTTTGGTTCGGTGCGCAATTTTCCTTTAGTTGTGATATAATGTAAGTCATGTTTCATTATTCAATACTCCATTGCCTCTTTGATAATTGATGAAAGTTATTTATGTCATTTATTGGAGATCCCTTCTTCGGCTACAAGACTTATACCATCAAGATGCTAGCCCCTTTTCTTGTTATCTTTCAAGTAGTGATGACAGGAAACTATGAAGCAAGTGTTAATCGCGTAAGCATACGTGTTGATCAAGTAGTATATATATTTGTGAGTCTATGTATCGATCACATAGAGAACTTATTAATTTTCCAAAAAGGGTGAACTTTCTAGTTTGCTGATTCTAAGTTTAGTTTGAAAAGTCAAAGTTTTTGGAATTTGAAAGTGGCTAATCCTAATTTTGCAAAGTTAAAATTCTAAATATACAAAGGTGTGTTTTCTATAGTGTTCATTATGCTCCTTTGATTTTCATTGAATGAATCCTTGATATTCATCCTATAGATTTCCAAACTATAGTTGACAACCAGGGATAAATCCTCCTTAACTCTCTCAATGGCATAAGAAGTGTTCGAAATTCTTATTACAGTTAAGTTGGATTAGCCATGTAAATTTTCCCATGAATCATCCAGTCCACTATGAAGTTGCAATCTCCTATTGGCAATATTGTTATTCCATTAGGTAATTGAACATTATTTTACTCGCTCTTATAACCTACAATCAGTAGTCTTAGATCATAAAAAGTTTTAACATTTCAATTGCCCAAGGGTCTGTTTGGGGCAGCTGTTGATTATTTATAATCTGCTAATAAACAGATTATTCTGATAGTTTGATAATCTGCAAATTATTAAAATAATCTGGCTTGTTGTTTAAGACAGCTTATTTAGAATAGCTTATTGATAGTTATGGTTGTATAAATGGCATTCCTGCCCCTGTCTGGTAAAACTGTTTTGGAGCATTTTATTCAGAATAGCTTATTGGTAGCACATAAGCATATAGTGCAGAAGCATACAATCATCACAGATCAGTTCCAAAAGATGGTATACAGTTCTCACACTCTTATAAGTACAAGAAGAAATTAAAAAAAAGATAAAGACAAGTACAACTACAATGAGAAATATTAAAATATTTAATTTCAAACTCTGGCAACGCCTATCCTCAGCTGCACTATCAACCTAGGAAAACGTCAGATTTCCATCACTGTTAGCAGTGTAATATGTGGGACTGTCAGCCCACTAGAAGAAATCACAACAAGCTGAAACACTCTTGGCACAACTGTAGAACTGCCTCCCAAAGTTATGAGACTGACATATATGAGCAACAGAGCCAGTAGTCCATAATAACACAAAATAACTCTGTCTGTAACTGATATCCTAGAATTCATGTTTGTATAACTGTGAAAAAAAAAAAATGAATTTCAGAACTTATCCAAAAGAACACATAAAAATTGATCTACATTTATACAAAGAAAAGAAAGACTTGTTGGATTATATAGCATCTGCTATAGACTCCCTCAGAGCAGCCATCTCAGCCACACCCTCCGCGTCATGAACTTCAAATTCATTCTCATCCTCAGGAACTGAAGACCCGATCATGATTTCTGATGGTTCTTCATAGACATTCAACTCTTCATTATCAGCAATACTAAATTTTGTATATGAATGTGAAGGGTGTCGTCGGATGAAGTTATGAAGTGTCATTGTTGCCACCATAATATGCACCTGCTTGTGAAATGGATATGACAGCATATCACGTAGGATGACCCATTTATTCATCCAAACCTCAAACGTTCTTTCAATTACCCCACGTAAAGAGGAGCAACGTTTGTTAAACATTTCTTTCCTACCACGAATAGTGTCACTTACTCGCTCAAAATCAGGAATATGATACCTAGTGTATGGATATGACTTCAGATAGCCCCTCTACATATGGTATCTAGCATCAACCAAATAGTATTTTCCTGTTATGGAAGATATTGTTATTTGCAATAAATACCTATAACTTGGAATTTTATAAATCAATAAATACCTGAAGGCGGATGAGGAAAACCCTGCGATCTATTCCTCGTAGCATAGGAGAAAATTTGACTATCATGTGCACTCCCTTCCCATCCCGCCATAACATATGTGAAATAGATGTTGAAGTCACATACCGTCATAACATTTTGAGTCGTTGAACCACTTCGACCAATGTAAGCCACCTTGTCCTGGCTGGGTATTCGAGCATCAACGTGAGTACCATCAATTGCACCTATGCAGTTTTGTTTTACAAGGTTAGAAAATATTTATATTTTGATATGAAAGTAAATAAAAGAATGATTACCTTGAAGTAAGACATGTAACGGGGATAGACTGTGATTTGTCCTGGAGTATTAGCAAATGATGGATCCTCTAGCCTGATGATTTTAGCGGCTAAGCTAACAAGTGCATGTATGCCTTTGGAAAAATAACGGCTTATTGTCTCCGATGAATGCTAATTGATTCATTTTGTGATAGAATATATAGTGTAATAGCCAATACCTCCCTTCTCATCTTTCTCGAAGAACCTTAGAGTCCGTGATTCAGGGATAACTCGTGCAGGGGATCCATAAAAATCAGTACTGTCATTCAAAATATGTTACTAAACTTAATAGGATGTCCAAAAAGCATTTCACCTTCCCATTTATCCCCAACAAAGCTGGAGGTTATTCGGGGTATATGAACACTACTTGATCGGTAATTCTCCAACAGTAATATGACAATAGCTGCAGCCCATGCCTTTCTCTTACGGCATTCATGTTGTGGATCCATCCTAAAGGAAGAAAGATCTCAGTTAGTTCATCAATTATTAATCAATACAACGAGTGAAAAATAAATAATGAGAACACTCAGCTAGTTAGAATAAAAAAAATATAGAGCTCTACTAATATGCATTCAAGAATCAAGTGAAAATACATTTAAAAAAAACACAACTCCAAATAACAACTGAGTTCATAACTTTGAAGAGTACATAATACATTTCTTAAAAATACATTAAAATTCAATCATTCACAAAAACACGTAAAAATTCGAATCGCAACTCTGCTTCCATCACCATAAATATGTACATAAGTGTTGGATCCTCAATTTTTTTCATACATATTGCATGAAAGTGCTTATCCGCTATTACTTCAGGGATGGTAGACAAAGTTTGAAGACAATTAAAGATAGTGCTGTTCAGGAAGTGGAGCAGGCGGTGGTGCTCCAAAAACATCTATAAGTCTGTCAAATGAAGTTTTCACAAAAGAGACATTTTCTTTCTTTCTTCTGCCTAGTTTGGGCCTCTTCATTTGTGAGCTTGATTCCCCCATCTCTCTCTAGTTAACGCGGTGTATTTCTTGTTCAACTGCCACCGACTCTAGTGAAAAATCATCGGGTATTTCCGCAAACCCCATGTCACTAGGGGTGAATGCATGCTTTCCTGTTACCACAACCCCTTGAACATTATTTCAAGTTTATCTTAAATATCCGGCTCAATTCTGCTCTGCTTGTATTTTTTCGTTGTCGGCATTGCCTATAACATTAAAATGAGGAGGCGGTTTGGGGGATAATTGTTTAAATTAAAAATATATGTAATTAACAAATAAATAATTAGAATTTTACCTCTAATTTCTCAGCCCACCATTCATCTGAAGCATCAATTGTCTGTTTGATTGGATCCCAGCCCAACCTCGTGGATCCACGTTTCAGCTCCTTCCAAATCTTCCACTCATTCTTCAATTGATCACATTTATTTTTAAACTTCAGCTTGTCATAATCCATTCCAGTCAGTTTTTTAAACCTTTTAGCTATATTTTGCCAATATTTCTTGTTGAAATAAGTGGTTGGCCTATTCCCAATCTTAATCTCGGTGATGCAGAAGTTACAGAAAATATTTGTAACTTTCTTATCCCATATCGTTGAGAGACCACATTCATTTGTCTTAGCTATTGTGGAACTACATGAAGAATTGCATATTGCATAAAGAAATTGATATTGTAACTCAACAAACATAAGAAAATTCTTCAATTTAACCAACAAGAGCTGAAAGACATAGACATCTTAAAAAAAACCTATATGCACATAATGAACATACATCCATAAGTGATCCAACTGAAATTACCAACAAAATGAAAGATGTTTATATCCAACAAATGAACCAACATCCACAAAATGAACCAACACCAGTGTCTAACTTTGCTCATAAAAAAACAAAAAAAATAATAGAATTATGTGGTTCGACCAAAGACCTACATCCACAGTAGGGCATCGAACATGTTTTATTTACCAATTATGTAGGATTACATAGTTGTGATTCTCAATGGAGAACACTATAACTAAAGTACATGTATAACAATAAAGCGATACACATCTTATATTTGATATGTAACTTCTCTTACATCTCGTGGAATCCAATTCCACTGAAACAATTGTCGAATTACCATAATGCATTTACATTATCTAAGGTGCTCATATCGACAATCATCATCATCACTATAATGAGTGTTGCAAACTGAAGCTCTAAAGACCAATACAACTCATAGCTTTAAAATATAAGCAGTATATTTCCTCTCTACCCTCAGCATCAAAGGAAGCTTGAAAACTCCATAAAAATATATCAACCTAATGCTCTAAATGGCCTAAACAGTGAATAGTATTTGCATTGCACATAAATTTCTCCATCATTTGCTAAACAATGAATAGTATTTGCATTGCAAATGAACTTGCACGTATTGTTTCTTCTCCACAACCATTTTAATGAAACAAAAACTGCATCCAACCATTTTAATGAATCAATATATCTAGTAAATAGTGAAACAAAAACTGCACCCATCCAAAATTCCATAGAAACACCCATCCAGCAATTCAGAAATATGTAATGTCAAAAATAAGTAATGCTAAAACTTTGTTGGGGATAAACCATTTTAAAGAAATTCCATAAAAACACCCATAAAAAATTTCATAACAACACCCATCCAAAATTCAACAAGAGCCATTTTAACGAAATATGTAATGCCCAAACTTTCATCTAAATTTCAGATCTAACAAAAAGTGAAACAAAAACTGCATCCAACATGAGGCCGAAAGCACAAGTGAAACAAAAACCGCATCCACATTTCAGATCTAACAAAAACAGAGAAGGTTCGAAAGTTTTGAAACAAAACTGCCTCCAAAATTCAGATCCAGCAAAAACACCCATTCAAAATTCCATTAAAACTGCTATAACCTCTGAAACCAGCAATGGTCGATCCAAACAAAGATGCAACGAGGCACAAGTCAGGGGTCGAACCAAATCTTGCAAAATCAGAGAAGGATCGAAAACGATAGTGCATACCAGGCGGGAAACTATGGTTTCGTTAGGAGGGCAACGATGAGGGAGAGAGGAGATTGGAGTTTTTGCCTAATTTCTCAACAGTTGCAAGCAAGAAGGCAAGGGCGAGGGGGACTGGAGAGGGGCACAGGACGTCTTTTTCACCCTAATGCACAAATTGAACGCAGGACGCGAAGGGAGCTCTGCTTATACTAGTTCGCTTATTTCCTCTAATACCACATATCAGCGGTAAGAGAACGCTCTTGCGAACGCTCTATCCAAACGCCATGCTTAGGGTTCTTTCTTACAAACTTAAGAATAAGAAAAAATAAGTCGTGCTCCTATTTTTTTCTTTGGTTCAATGAATTTAAGCCGTTCTATGTGAAATGACGAGAATGAAAAACATTTAAACTGCCTAGGTGCCAACTAGGAACATGGGGTTTCACACTGTCTGTCTCATGTGGTGTAAGAGGAATGAGCTCATGTGCCTAGGCGCTAAGATGGGCATCGGGTTTCCAACCTTGAGCGCCTAGGCACTCACTTGCAGCAGCAGGCTGCCTTCTTTCTTTTGGGTGCATCTCCTATCGAGCATCGGATCTCCTAGTAGAGTGTATGGTTTCCCTTCACTTTATTTTCTCTGATTGTAGAAAGCAAGGCAAGCTTCGCGTTTCTGCTTCAAGCCTCGGGCCGCCGATATTTGTTCCAAATGCTTCCCTTTCTAGCCTACAACCTACAACTTGCAAAAAGAAAACAAAATTACTCAAAAATATAAAATTAATACAAAAGATGAAGTAAAAAAGTGAAGTATAAAATTAATACACATTTTTTTTAATGCACTCTTACAGAAGGTGTCATATTTTCTCCATATATTGATGTTATAACTATTACATGTGATGGTGTTAATGATTTACATTTTTCAAATTTGAATTAGCTTCTTATTTTGATATGAAAGATTGGGATCCTCCATGTTATTTCGTTGGTATTGAAGTAGCTTATTCCCCTAAAAGTTATCTTCCTTTATATACTAAGTATGCAATTGATAACCCTAAATGTGTTAAATTACTTACACTAAGAATATTGATACTTCAGCTTATGCTTAATATTTTCTTTCATATAGAACAACATTGTCCAACCTTATTTAATATCATAATATGCTTGGTTCATTGATTTATCTCACCATTGCACAACCAGATATTACCTATAATATTCATATGATTAGTAACTTTGTGTCACTTTCTAATCGTGATTTGTTCTTTATGTTATGTTATCATTATGACACTCCTTTTCATTCTCTAATAGTTTTCCTCATTTAACTTAGAGTAGCATGCTTGCTCTATTGCTAGTTGGGCAAGCAATCCAATAGATCTCAAATATGTTACTTATTTGGTTTATTTCTTACAGGCCACACTTTTGTTTCATGATAAGGAAAAAAAAATTAAGTGTAGTTTCTCAGTATTTTATCTTGCAAATCAACCTATGTCTCCTACTACAATTATGGCAATTTAGTAGTGGTGGTTACTTGTTGTTGTGGCAATAGCTCTCACTCAACCCACTCCTATTATTTATATTGCTCAAAACACAATTTTTATTGAAAGAAATAAGCATATTGAGATTGATTGTTATCTCACTTGTCATCACGACATTGTGATACTCTTTCTTTATCTATTATTTTATCTTTTTTATCTATTACAGACTTGATTATAAAATTACTTTCATTTTGATGTTTTTGATTTTTGATGGGCAAACACTCAATGTTTCTTCAGTAACATCACAAAGTGGGGTCAATAAAGATATTTAAATTATTTATTGTCATACAAAAAACAAAATTTGTGTCTAATATTTACAGAAAAATTTATTATTACTATTATTATTATTGTAACATATCCACAATTTTTTATTATATTTTTTTATTACTTCACTCTTGTATCACATATTAATTCAATTCAATAAACAATATTGTAATTTCTAACTTTTTTATCACAAATTATTAGCTATCTTTATATGTTTTTTTTAATAAGATTGAAATTTATTTAATTACTTGTCTTATACATCAATTTTATTTGATTTTTTTTCTTTTTTTTTTATGATTAAAAAGAAGGTATAATATGTACATACATACATACATATTACATACATTTTTACATATTATATTGTTGACATGTAAAAATTACACCTGTTTTGATACTTCTTATATATACAAACCGAGCACTTAAACTTTCATATTTATATATATAACACTTTTATCTTTGGCATCACATAAAAAATGCCACTCCCATTAACTTTTTAAATTGTGGAGCATGGAAGGGTGTTAGATACGTAAATGCATAATATTTCATGATATGTATTTAAAATGTATATTTAATGTTTTGGATGATTGTTATGTAAGAAAATATAGCTTTAATATGTTATCCATAATATCTCATTCATTTATTTCTATTACTAAATTAAATACAAAAAAAACATGAATATTTAATCATTATATTATGTTTCAATCTCTAATATTAATTACAGGGGTGATATATATATATATATATATATATATATATAGTTATTAGACGAGTTTCGGTCATCACTAGGTGTGTTAAATATTTGAGTATCATAAGAGATATTACTCTACCAATAGACCATGATACGCACACATATATATACAAATGCTTGGCATCATCTTTTTTTTTATTTTATTTCTATCATGATAATTTTTTTTACATTTTAATGAAAAAAATGAATTATTTTTATTGAGGAAAAAGGCTTAGGGTCTTTTTGGGCATCGGCCCAGCCCCCCTGCATGCATTTTAAGTACGTGAGCCTCATCATTATTTCATGTGGCCCTTATTCTTTTATTTATTGTCAGAATCTTACAGTCTATACATATATACATCACCATATTATGGGAGCCTTTTCCCTTACCATTATATTAAGCCCAGCACAGATTAAATATAAATAAATAAATAAGTATTTGCATGATTGAGTAGTCAGCTATAGTGCTCCAGTGTTTTATGAACAATGAACATTACTCTAACAGCATAAATATTAAGATTAGTGTAGATCTTGATGTTCTCTTATTGTTTTGAAGCATATAATTTATATAAATCACACATATAAATGGATTTTAAGAAAAAAATAAAGTAAAAAACACTAAAATTTTTGCATTAAAGTCAGAAAGGAAAGAAATTATTGGTAGATAAGATAATCAAATGTGAGATTATCAATATCTTTTGTGAGTTTAGAGATAGACTTGCCTTAATTATATATAATTATTGTTAATGAAAGCTATTTTAACTAGTTTAAATATTCATAATTTCTCTTTAATTTGGAGCTTGCAAGTACAAGATTATGAATCTATTTCTTATGTTGCTTTATTTGTAAAATAATTTGTTGGTCAGGAGGGTGACTTTGAGGATTATTTTAATTTTGAGTGGCATTCAAATATAAGTTGTAGCCCAAAGCTTTCCCTAATAATAACTAAGAATAATAAAGGTCTGCTAACCACTCTTGTACTTATAAAATATGTCAATATCACAATTAAGAGTATGATATTATTGCAATTCTTGAGGTTTGTAATGCAATGAATCTAGGTACGAGGGCAAGCCTCCTTTATGAGATGAAGGCAACATGACTAAATGGCAGGAAATTGAGGAAATGATGAGAAGTTAACAATTACCTTATGGATGATCATAATGGCCATTCTCTTAGAGGTGTAGGAATTAAAACTTGAGGAAATACATAATGCAGAATAAAAAGATAATTAAAGTTGGTTGAGATAATAAGGAATATTATTTTTTATTTTATGTTGAGATGTCATAATTTCAAAAAAATATAAAAAAAAAATAATACAAAAAGGTCACAAAGAATATTTAAGATGGTTGAATGCCTCTTTCATAAAGTAAAGATGGCGCAACCAACGTACAATGATGATGAAATAATGTGAATCCTTCACGGAGGTGAAAGCTTGGCAACCATAAGAGAATAGTGAGGGCAGCACATACAATTTATAAATGCTATTAAAGATGGTTGGATCCATATATTTTTGGAGACCAAGATGCATAAATTGAAAAAAAAAATGTGACAAGGACAACAACTTATTAACAAAAGCTAGGATAATCCTCATCTTACAAGTAAAATTAGCTTGACAAAGTGATGGAAAGGTCAGGCCGGTCAATAAAGATTATAAAATTAGTCCTCCTTGACGTAGATGAAGTTTATATAACCTAAAGATGACAGTTTGGCACCACAATGCAAAAAGGTCACGAAAGCCATTAAAAATGATTGGATTCATCTTCTCTAACAAATGAATGTTCGATGAGAAGAAGCTAGCAATCATACTACACAACACGGTTGAGGAGGATACTAAAAATGGCTTGAGCATCCTTGAATGATTATCAAGAGTGCAAAACCTAAAGAGAACAAAGTGGTAGTACATGGAGATATTTAAATCCATTTATAATGGTTAAACCAATCCATGCAACACGAAAGGTTGTCATGGTAAACTTTTCATATAAGGAATAGAAACTTAACCTTTTTCTTTAATCAGACCCTATTTGCAAATTTATATTATTGTCCCACTGAAAACTAGCAGCTTAAGGCATTTTTCAGCACAGAATTTTATTTATTAACAAATAAGTATATTCATATATATATATATATATATATATATATATATATATATATTGTGAATTGCTTGAACTCTAAATGTCACCCAACAGACAACAGTCAAATAGGTTACCTAAATATTATATTTTTACCATTTATTTCAGTTTCATTAAGATTGCTTTTCCTACTAAAAGAAACATTTTTAATAAATTATCAAATTCAAGCCAAATATCTTATATTCGAATGAGGTGACATACATTAATTTAATGAGTGTAAGGACGACTAATCAAGTAGAGCAGAGCCACCTAATCTCGTTTTAAAAGAGCAAAGGTTCAATTTTCTTATTTAATTAATTTGAATGATTTGAGTGCAAGCCACTCAATTCTTATGTATTTACATTCCGAACATCTAAACTTAATTTTTTACATATATACCAATTTACCTATCCATGAAATGATCTCTATTTCATTTCTTTAAAAGCCAGCATGGTTGTATTTCTTATGTGATGTAAATATAATATATTTGTTATATATATGTAAAAAGTAAAGTTTAGGTTTAGATTTGTAAATTCATAGGCATTTAGTAATTTGCATGTAAATGCCGTTTTATTTTGATTAGTTACATTTAACATTAATTATGGTACAACGTTAGCAGAAAATTTGTATGGGTTATCGGACCCAAATTTGCTCAGAAGATTGACATTTTTTTGTTATTAAATTTATATTAAGGTGAAAACATTTTTTTCTATAAAGTATAACTTTATATTTCCATCAAATAAATACATGAATAATTAGTAAGCATATCCAATTTCTCATATTACACATACTGATTTTATCTAGAAATAATATATGTGGGTGTGTGTGCTCGCGCGCGTGTGTTGCGTGTCCCGGTTTGTTGGTTGGCATCCTCGGTATAAAACCCCTCAGGTCGGAGGTTCGAATCCCCTCTAGTAGATTTGGCGTTAAGTAGGTTAGACATGTTAGGGGCGGCTGGAATCTCGTATATTATACTCCAGCCATTTTTTTAATATATATATAGTCATATATTTGCTCTAAGATAGCCTCATCTCATAACCTCAAGTTCACCAAAAATTAAAGGAATGGAGTTAGTGATAACAGAGGTTATCGACATTAGCATATGATATAATTCACATTATCATCCAATTTACTCTCATATTAGCTTTCATTAAATACTTTTTGATCTCTCTGATTGCGATGCAGCACTCTAATGAAACATATAAGACTGAAGTAACTAAAAGTGCAAAAGATGCTCATCACAAATCCAACCCTCTCAACCATGAAAAGTCATCCCAAGGTCACCATATACTATCACGTACAAAATATCTATAACATAATATTTTTTTTATATAATATATAATACTGGATAAAACATAACTATCATATAACATACCTCACATAAGCTTCACTACATATACTTAGAACTTTGAACAAGTAGCAATCTCTAACAACACATTTTTAATCATAGCCATGGAGTAGAAACCCCTCCTCGTATCTCCCTTCAACTCCATAGAGCTAGAAGACGACCATGACGAAGAAGAAGACGAAGAAAAAACTTGTTTTTTTAGCTTAATGCTTTTGCTCTTATGGGATCTTGTACTCCTAACTATCTTTTTGTTTGAGGAGATGGAGTAGAATGAAGGAGGAGGAGTTAGCGGTGGGATGGTGGTTGTGGTTATAGTGTTCTTCGGCAAGCCGGGTCGGGATTCCCATGTGAAGGGGACGGCTATGGCGGAGACGGCATAGTAGAATCTTAAGGAGGAGTTGCTCTCGAAGTTTTCCTTGGAGAGCATGAGAGAGGAGAACTTGTTGTCTTGAATGCTTATTTGTTGGGGCTCTTGGAACATGATTTCTTTTGGCTTTATAAGGAGAGGGGGAAGAAAGGAAGGGAGAGGCCAGGGTTAGGAAGAAGAAGAGAAGGAGGAGAGGAAAGATAAGGTTGGGAGCAAATGATCAAGAGATTGTTTTTTGTTTTATAATTGTGGTCCATATATATATATATATATATATATATATATAATGTTTTAATCGAATTTTATATTGAACTCTCAAAACTATTGAATTTATTTTGAGATTGAAATAATATTATATTATATTTTTTTTTTATTTTAAAATAAATTTAATTACTTTGAATCCAAAAAATTGAGCTAAATGTTATATTACGGAGTCTTGTGAGTATGAGGGGGTAGAAATCATCCCAAGCACCAAGTACATCTATAACATTGAGTGGTGTTAGGTATGCCGTGTGCATTTATTTATGTATAGTTTTAAAACAGAATGATATAATTTTATGTCAAGATGAAAAATTAAAATATTTTAAATAAAAAAAATATATATTTAAAGTTAAAATGTTCATATAAAAAGGAAAATAATATTAATTTATTTCCTTAAAACTTTAATTTATTTTGAAAATTACATACATACCTTTGTATTTATGTGTCCAACGACTAAAATTCGATAATTATATTTATAATAATTTGATTTTATGAACCTATAAATACAAAATGTACTTCACTTTTACAACTTAGTTGTAGTGATAATTTTGATGTGATATTAAAGATTAAATTGTTATCTATATAAATTTGAAATTTTAGGTATTAGATGTGTAAATACATAAAAATTGTGTGGTATGTATGCAATTGCACCTATTTTTTTTTTAATTTTGAGAATTTATTTGTTCACTCTAAACAAGTTATAATTAAATGTTCTTATAAATTTTTCATGTAGCAAGGAAGCTCTCCAGTGACATATAATACTTAATATATAGTTGGTCAAGAAAATTCAAATATTAATTAGGGTCTATTTGGGGCAGCTTATTTAATGCGGTGGCGTTTGGAAAACACACCTGACCTGTTTGGATAAACTTCGCTTTGACAGCTTATGCCTTTTCAAAACGCTGAAAACAACGTTTTCACACTTCACTTATCTAGGTGCGGTGACAGCATTCTGGCAGCAATTTGGTTTTTCAAAAAAAATAAAAATTTGTAATAGCCGCCGCACCTATCTTATCAGTAGATTATTCAATAAATTGCAATTGCCCCAAACAACTCCTTAATTCAGTCATTAGAATAAAAAGTATCATGACATAAATGTAGTATCAATTAAGAAAAAGCTGCTTTTTTGCAAATCAGATTTATTTATAGTTTGCATAATTGCCTCCCTCCGAGGCAGTTAGCTTGTTAAATTTCTGAATTAACAAAGAAGTTAAGTGCATGTGCCTCCAATTGGCGTACGAGTTATAATTATTAAACCTATTATAAAATAAATATAACTCTGCAATGGTTTAAAAATAAATTAAAAAATAATTAATATCATCAAAATTTAGATCTGAATGTTTCGGCTTAAATATTCTACGTGGAGAGGCCGGTAAAGATATATGAATTTGGATCGGGCAGCATCGGGACCAATGGTTTGTTTAATGCAGTGATCACAAGCTTAAGAGGGTTAGGTTGAGTTGAGAGTGATGGGTAGTTGAAAATAAATCTTGCCTTTATATTCAGTCACATTTATTAGCTTTCTATGTCTTTTCATGCCTAGTTTTTATTTATTTATTTTTATTTTTTTTCCATAAATCTAACATATTAAAACTTTATTATTACTATTTTTTGAAATCTCTAATAGGTTTTGTGTAAGCTATTGAGATTTTAGCCCAACCTATCTTACTTATGTACCTTGTTGGTTTCAAGGAAGTAAGAAAATGCATTTGTATAGATGGATGTGTGGGGGATAAGGTGAATGGTCTAACAAGTAGATGACTTCGTATGTAATGGGCAACTATGCAATGTTGCATAAGCTCGTGTAAAATGTTGGGTGCATATCGGTGGGTTAGTTTCACCCATATTGGAATGTTATTGTCTTGTTTCAGTCATGTGTTTATTTACACTCAGATTATCATAGAGTTAATTAAGATTTAGACATGTAAAATCTAAGTTGAGTAGCGTTAGATGAGATGAATTTAGAGTTTATTGATGTATGTTACGTAGATTTATTGATTAATTAGATAGAAACTTAAAGGTTAATGATTTGTGATTTAGTATGAGACATCTTTTAACCACTGTATTTGTTATTGGTGTTAATGTAAACCTATTTTTTGGTTCATCAGGTCAAGTTTTATGCAACAGTATTCAATTCATTCTTACTTTAAAAACTTTTTAGTGGTTAGAAAATTATTTCATAGCAAAATATGCTACTTTGATGATCCCTATTTAAAGATTCAAACTTAGTCCCTTGAAGAGGCAATCATGACTTTGATATACTATCATCAATTTAATCATGACATCAATATTTATGATGAGAAATATTTTGATTATTAGTAAGAGATTTTGTTGCATCGATGATTAATGTGTTTTCATTAACCCAAGTCAAATTGAATATGACTAGATCATTTTATAACATCCATCAATCATAATTTACTTAATGGAGGGTATATTTTTAATCATCTGTCATTAATAATAGTGATGAATATTCTATATAAGGGTCGAAATATAAATATCCCCTTATTTAGTTGCTTCAAACCATAGTTTGAAAAGGAATCAAAATTCTCAAATAAAAAAGACTCATGAGTATATGTGGCCTCGAAAATTGGAACCAAATAAAACTCTTGTCATAAATCAACATCAAAGCAAATGTTACTGCTCTTTCCTCAAAACGGGTGTCATTAACATCTGATGAACACCCTAATAGTCTATTGCAAGACAAACTAAGTCACATTCATCTTAATAATGAGGTTGTAATTGTCACCCCCAACACTAGCTTGCACCATTATCATACATCACAAGATAAGTTATGTTGTTATACTAAAAAGTCTATGTGATGTGTATTAAATGTGTATGCTATTTTTATGTTATTTTTATATTATTTGTGCTAATTTTTGGTTTTATATACAGTGTACAAGCAATTTGGGGAGCAAGGGGAGCAAAGGAGTTGAAGTGGAGTGCCTAGGGTTGAACAAGCGCTCAAGTGCTGCTCACGGGCTGTCAGGCACCCGAATCTAGAGAGTTAGGCGCCCAAGCACCTAACATGAGTAACCAGGCACCCGGATTTAGAGAGTCAGGCATCGAGGGGCCATTTTTTGAGTGCACAGGTGCCTATATGCACCATATTAAAGTTGAGACGTCTTAATTCACGACATTTTTAGCCATGAAAGATAAATTTTAATGGAGCAAAGAAATTCTCACTCTCGCCATCACTCATTCCAGTGCTCACTAGTGCTTCTCCTGTGCGTCCAAAGTTTGTAAGGGTGAGAGGGTTTCATGAGGAATTGAGAGAGGAGTTGCAAGGGTTCTCTTAAAGTCAGTATTGTACCTAGTTCTACTCTTGTGGAGGAGAAAGGAAGGTCGATGGAAGCATAAATAGCATTAATATTTTAGCGCCATTGTTGTGGAATGACGTTAATTTTCATTTATACTAGAATTTTAGTTGAATAGTAAGAGTAAACTTGGAAAGTTGTTGTGTCTTTTTAATGTTTTTTTTTTTTTTGTTATTTGATATCTTTTATTTAAAAATCCAAAAATATTTTGCTTTCTTATGTTTATGTTATGAAGTATTATTTTTTTAATTCATTTCTATGAATGTCAATTAAAATTTGTAATTTTATTTGTGATTTTGGCACATAAAACTGCTGAGCTTTTTGTTCTATGAATTTTATTTGTTGAGATTTATTTAATTTGGTTGTGTAGAGTCCCTAATTAATCCTAATTTTGTGTGTGTAGGACACTCTCTTTTGAACTAGTTCTTTACGACCCTGAACTTAAAAGAACTGTTTAAAAATTTGGAAACTTTAAAAACTCTTATAAAAAAAAATCTAGGACCAATGACAAACTTGCCTTAAGAAGAGAATAGCATGCCTTAGCCTGATTTTGTGTTTAGACCACTTAGGAAGTATGTCAATCCTTCGATATCTTTAATCGAGTCACATTGGGATTGATTAAACCCAAAGTGATATGTCAAAGATGATATGTGTTTCTCGATACTAGGCATAGGTCGTAATGGACCTTACTTTTTCCTAGAGATATAGTTACAACAATGCTAAAAAATAATGTTTGGCAACTTGCTTGCTGTTGCTTTTGAATTTGTCATCTCTTGATGAGGGTGTCTTCCACATGAACTTATAAAATAGACCACTTAAGGATATTAACTTCTTGATCCACTTGAAGATAAAATCCAGTAGTAGGGGTGCTAAGGAAACGTTATTTGTGAAGTTTCCCTTAGTCTGGAAGTGATTCTCAAAGACTTAAATGTCTGAATGAAATGTGAAATGTCTACCGCATCACAGTCGTGCCTAAGACGTTGACACGAACGACCTTTCAAGACTACAGTGATAGTTGCCCCCAGCCTAGAAGAAGTTATCATAGACTTTGTGTCTGAGTTGTGGACTATGTAAGATATCAGTCGCAGTTGGTCATGTAGGTCGTAGTGGTGAGTTGTGATGATATTCATAGGATGCAAAAATCAGAGTCAGGGGTAACACAAGTTGTGGGCCACGCAAGTCGTAGTGGTGAGCTTTGATGACCATCATATGCTGGAGAGGTCGGATTCAAGAGTTACACCGAGAGAGATTTAGGAGTTCAGAGAAATCCCCATCTTCGAGGTGCATTGATACATTGTCTTTGAGATGTCGTTGCACCGTGTGCAGGGTGTGGTGTTATGTAGTATGTCTCTTTACTCTACAATATATGTCGGGGTTCTACAACGCACATCAAAATTATGTAAGGGCTTTCCCTTTAAAGAGTTGGGAGTGGTTTGCGGTGGCGCATAATGGTTGACAATGTTTGGTGGTTGTAGAAGTGGAAGGTTTTTGTTGGATTTGTAAGGCTGAAGCGATGTTAGATTTCAGCTCATTTTTTAAGTTTCTGTCTTTTTCTACCTCAAGATCTCCCCCTCTCAAGAGGGGAATAACACTCTTTTTATATAGAGTCTGAGAGATGTCTCTCTGTAAAGAAAAAAAGAATTCAAATCATTCCATCGAATGACCTCCAAAGAGAATTTCTTGATAGAACGACGATCAATGAATACTTAACTGCTTAAATGATGTAAGAACTAAGCCATCTTGAGCTAGTTAGACTTCTCGTCGAGACGGTTCATTTGATTATAAGCTTGTCAAATTTGGAATATGTTTGTCCTTTCAATTATGCACTGAAGTTTTTCAAACGTGGTTTAATGGCTTGGCCTGTACTTTATTTGACTTGAATTAGACCAATTTTAGTATTATCAAGTCTGTCCGGTTGAGCCGGTCGGTTTGACTATAAATTTGCTGCAATCGGAGTTTTAGATGATTTTTAGTTAAAATTTGACATTTTTTATTCAAAATTTTTGCTCGAGATATTTGTCATGAGTCGATATTAATGTCGGATGATAAATTTATTGATGATGTATCAATTATATATGTAATAGTTTATCCACGTAAATGATTTAATAGCTTTGTGTACATTTTTCTGTGTTAGATTTTATGTTTTTCAAAATTAAATGATACAGTTATAATTAAAGATGACTTCAAAAACTGCTTTATTACTATAAAATATGTTAATGCTAAATGCACAACTTCCCCTAAAATTAAATGTAAATTGAAAGATCTTACACTGTAACCACAGACTCATTACTAATAAAAGCATAATATAAAGAAAGTAGCTAATCGTCAACTTAGAA